>JAQFVV010000085.1:4482193-4574693 GCA_028023455.1 Epiperipatus broadwayi | reverse complement strand
AACATTTACATAAATATATTGGTGAATTCCATTTTCATCTTTTAAATATTCTCCATTGATTTTTATTTCATTCACAACTTAAATGTCTGATCTTTATATAAAGTAGTCCAATAATTTTTTTACCATTGATTCTTTTTTTCACTCACATCATTCCTCCCACTTCTTTTATTTAATAATAGCTCTGAAAAAAAATCATTAAAGATTTTAAGATAATGCAATAAGGGTGACAACATTGATCTATTGGCAACATTCTCAAGGTAGTTTGAAGTAAAATCTAATTTTTTTTTTATATACAAAGATTTTCATTAGCATAGGTTGCTCTGAATTGAAATCTGATATAGTAAAAGTGCAACTAAATGCAGAGAAAGAAAACGCCAACTTTGTTAAGTGTTAGTGAGTTGTTTTGGTTGGAGTTTCCAAGAGTTATTAGAGAATAGCATGGGAAAACCACCTCATGGCCTCTATTGTGAGCTCATTGTATAGGCTGCTGATTGGTGCTTGCATGCATTCCAGTTTCTACTATCAGCTGTCTAATTGTTCTCTCAGCAGAAGACATTGTGCATGTTTGTCCACCCATTCACTGAAAGATTATCCATCCTGAAGCCTTAAAATATTTATAAGTTCTCTTTTTCTTTTTTTCCCCTCTGCCTCCTTAGAAACAAATTTAACATTTAAAGGCCATAAGAATTTATCCAGGTGGAAGCAGGAACCTTTTACAAAAGGATGGTTTAAAATAAATGAAGGTGTCAGCCAAGCTTATCTCCTCAGTCAGTTAAATAGTATTTTAAGAAAGATACCAAGTAAATCAAGGAGTAGAAAATAAACCTCAATAAAATGTTATTAACCAAATTTTTATTGCTTTTAATGATTGAAACTCAAAAAAAAAAAAGTTAAAAATTATTAATATCTATTTTTGCTTATAATAATTATATTCACATAAAATCTAAACAAATTAAAAAAAAATAAATTCACAAATTTTTATCCAAGTTACTTCAACATTATAGTTATGAAGATAGTATAATTAATCTGTTCATTCAGTATATATTAATTTTAAAATCAGGAAACATTAATAATCTTACAATTGTCTAAATGATATAATTGATAATACGTAATTGTGTAATTTTCTGAATTTAGGGTGTGCGCTAATTTAAATGTTTATTGAAATCAATTTGAAGGAAGGGGAGGAAATGAATTTATTTTCATCATATGCTGCATTTAGAAGAATTTTATCCAGCGTAATAATAGTTCGAAAAAAAAAAAAAACTTCAGTTAAGTTCTTTAATTAAGACATAATGTACAACTAGTTTGCTATAAATGCGTTGTATATTTATTAACATTGATTGTGATTTTTATTGTTTAAAATTTTATTTATAAATATACATATGAACGATCAAAATGTGTAAAAGAAATACTGTTGTTTTTTTTTTTTAAAAAGAAATACTGATTTTCAGCAAAACACGACAAATATTGCTTTTTTTTTTTGTAATTTAATTCCCCCCCCCCCTAGTTGTTTAAAAAAAATTAAATGTGTGCAAATAGAAATTTGAATAGGGTGGATAATAAATATTACGTTCTATAATACAATCTAACTTCATTGATAATATATGCAGACTTTTTCTCAATATAAGGTTCATTACTTTCATTCTTTTCACACTATGGTGCATAAGATGCCACCTAATCTTTAACCCCGCATCTCAAAAACATAAATCATTCTTCCTAAACAAAATAGATGAAATTAAAATAAGAGAAAAACTGAGCGTAGGCTAATATTTTTGCTGCTACTTGGAGTTTGGACACATTCACAAAAACTACAGCGACATGGCTGTATTTTTTAAAAAATAATTTTACTAATTAATATATACTGTAAAAAATGATTATGCCAGTCATTATAAAGAACACTAAAATGCTAGATTATTATATTTGTAATGGACACCCTCTCCCAATTTTATGTTTAAATTTTAAAATTTTCACACAGGTAAATAGTTTTACATAAAAACTTTCATCATTATCATGTATTAAAACTTACTGCAGACTGCTTAATGTATAAACTATAACTCTGTATATCATTCATTAAATAACATTTCAGAAATATAGACAATAATGTTTATAGGTATATTTAATTTAAACCAATAAAATACCACCTTACTCCATCATCAAATTTATTGTATGAAAGTAAGATTAAAAACTTGTATCAAGCAAAAAAAAAAAAAGCACTTAAGGATGCTTTATAATATCCAGACCACAAGAATCACAGTATATTCTTAATCTTGCTGAATGAAATGATATTGAATCAACAATTGTAAGAGGTCACCAATGTTGTTATTGGGAATGAGAAATAAATGAAAAATAGCAGATTCCCTAAACAATATTTTATGGTGAATTTGCACAGAATTTTTAGAAAAAAAGGTTGATCTTATAAATATTATTTTAAGGATAGTCTAAAAAGGCATTATTAATTGCTTTTATTGGGAGAATGTGGTCGAAATTAGAACATAATAGAGAAACACAATTAGATTTGAATAGTCAAAATAAAAGTCATAGATCAATTCATAGATCACATGACCCTATCTCTTAAGCTTGTAAGTTATAAACAGTGAGGATTGCCAATTCCTCTACAAGCTTTATGATAAATGCTTAGCCAAAGCCAGCACTTAAAATATCTCTGTCAGGAACCCCTCCCCTCTCTGAGGAGTGCCAAAGCACGAAACCATGGTCAGGGGTTTGGGGAGGGGTTCCTGACAGAGATATTTTAAGTGCTGGCTCTGGCTAAGCATTTATCATAAAGCTTGTAGAGGAATTGGCAATCCTCACTGTTTACAATTAGATTTGGTGTTGAAGACCATATTGTTGCAGAAAAAGTTTAAAAAAAGCATTTCAAAAAGTCAAATAAACAGACTAAAGAATTATTAGCATGAGATAAATACAAAAATGTTTGAAATTGAAAAATTTGTTTCTATAGACATTGCAAAATTTTACTTAACCTTTTTTCCTTATTCTTGAATTAAGGTATCCATACTGATTAGTTGTTATGTTGCTGTAATTTATTGATTACAGTTTTTGATTATCGAAAAACATATTTTAATATTTTAAAATATATACATTAACATAAATACATCTATTTATTGGCTTTGATTATATAATTCTTCTATAAGTTTAAATATCTTTGTTATTATTTAATACATTTTTCTTGATCATATTTAAAATCAAAAGCTACAGATTAATCATATATATACATTTTTGCTTCCATCTCATCAGTTTTTAACCAGATTGCATTTATAAAGTATATAATTATTGCTTTATAATTTAAATCATATAAAAAAGATTAAACTATAGAGTCAGCATGTTTAAGAGTTTAATACCTCTTCTAGGAATGGTAATGGCTGCACTATATTAGGTTTTTTATATTTTATTTATGTACAACACATCAGTTTTTATCTTTATCCATTCAAATTATCATGGGATAATTATCCTCTAGTTAAAAACAGATAGATATCATTCATTGACATGGCTATTATCAAACAAAATCTTGGGAAAAATCTTCAACTACTGGATAATATTTCATAGCTCTATTCAAAATCTCTTCAAGAATGCTTTAATCTTGGTCAAAAATAATCATCATTAATTATTTGATTTTTTTAAAGAGAAAATATTATTGCTTCAATGGGAAAAGAATAAGTAACAAAAGTAAAAAAAAAATACCCCATACAGTTGTTAAAATCTGCAACCTTTAAAAAATACTCATTAAAGAGATAATACTCTAATCATACAAATTAGTTACTCTCATAAGATATAATTATAGTTTTCTCATCAACTATCATATTTTAAGTATATATTTATTATTTGGTTATAATCATAATAATGTAACTACTACTTTCAGAGAAGCCTTATGGAGTAATGGTTATTGCATTTTCCTGCAAAATATGTGACTTGGAATTTGAGTTTGGTTCAAGTGGATGAAGAAAAGTTTCCAGATCATGGGCAGGCCTAGGATTTTTTTCTTTACAATAGTAAGTTCATAATCAACTCATTGATTCATTAAATGGATATATACCATTAACTAGAGGATGAAAAATACAGCTCTTAATATAATACAGACATTATTTCTGGTGGGTGAGCTACTATCTTTATTCAATTTCAATTATTATTATTATTATTTTAAATAAACTATCATGTTTTTTTTTCTTTCAAAATTTTCAAATTCTTAATATTTATTAGTGTATCAATTAAAAAAAAAATAACACAGTGAATTTCATGATTGATTTTCAATAATATGTAATTTATAAATTAATTTCAATATGCTTGCTGGATTTTAATATCAGAGTTAATTCACACTACACAAGCAAAACTAAGTTTTCTGTATATAAAATAATTCAATACATATTTGTCATGCAATTCTAACCTTGTTATTAAATTGTTTTTTTTCTTCTAATAATAAAACAAAAAATTCATGATTAAAATAAAAATTTTAGAGATTGTTTATTTATTTATTTCAAAAATTCCTGAAATTTATTTATATACTTCATTACTGAAATTAAGAATTTTGCAATAAATTTTTGAAATATTTGTGTAAAAGTATAAATATAAGATAATAAATTATTTGCTTTTCCATCCAATTATTCAACTTATGTTGAAATATACATTACTTAAAAGGTTTTAAATATAAACATAATATATATATAAAAGAACTTCATGCTAAATAGGTTATACTCTTTTGGATATATACTCTAGGTGTCAAATCTCGTTCAGATAAAACTATATTTTATTTTTATTTTTTTTTCTGATTCTAAAAAGGTTCAGGATTTTTCTTTCAGGTAGCCAAGCCATAGTAATCAAATTATTTTTAGTTTCAAAACTGAACAAGAGTGAAAATCTACTAAAACCTATTACTTAGCACTGTTCTGTTTTTTCTTTAATAATAAATTAACAGAATAATATTGTAGTAATCAAAGAATTAATTTTTTACTAAAATGAGTGATTTCCCTATTTTTCTTTCACATCAAATAATTTATTAACAATATTAAAATTTATATTGAAATTAAACATCATATATATTAACATACTTCAAAATAATATAAATATTTTAAATAAATTATTTTTTATAATAAATTACACTAAAAGAAAATGTAGCACTAGACTGAAATAGAAAAAATGATTTTAGAATATTTTGAATAATCTGTTGTACAGAAATTCATGGAATAATCTGTAAATAAAAGTCAGATATTTTTATAAATATAGAAAACTGAGAAGTTTCAAATTAGTAATTGAAAAAAAAATGCTATAAAATGTTATGAAGTTTGCAATAATTAAAAGTTCAAAGAAAAAAAATATTTACTTCCCTCAAATAACACATCAGGTTTATCTCTTACCAACAATATCACTATCTTATATTTATTTATTCTCAGGTACACTTTTTATAGCCTTCTTTATGTTTGTAATTCTACCTTCCCCTTTTGATTTAATCATGTATTCATAATTGTCATTGTAAACATAATACTTATTTAATAAATATTTGAAAGAAAAAGAGAAAACTTTCTTTTTACCCCCCCCCCCCCCCTATTTTTTTTTAAACTAATGTTTTCAATAAAAAAATCCTGTTTATAGTATCTACTCCTATTTTTCTAACTTTGACTAGACACAAAAGTGGAGTTTAGATTTGATAGTTCATGAAAATTCTCTAAATAAGAAAGTCTTAAAAAAAAAGAAAAAAAGAAACATCTAATTTTAAAAAATATGTTAACCATATTCAGTAAATATAAAAGTGATGATAGAAGTTAGGAAACATTTAAAAAATTTTAATTCTAGTTTACAATATAATGTAATTGTGATTAGTAACAACTTTTAAAATGCTGACCTATGTAAGTTTTAAACACAGAAAATTATATGTATTTTCGTATTAAGTAAAACATTTATATATAAAATATTTTAACCATAATCATAAATATTTTATTAAAAAATAGCATCACAATTCTAACTGAAAACACATTTGTTAGACCCAGTCATTTCCTTGTAACACTGGCAAAATCACTGTAAAATTCATGTAACCTATTTTTTGTACAATAAAGTATATTATTCAAACACAATTCTTTCTTCTCTCACTGGTTAAAAACAACAAAAATTGAGAGAATAATGAAAATATATCAATTTAACATTTTAATATGAATATTCATTTAATATTTTATGTTATATATTAGTAGCTTTTTTTTTTTTTTTACATTTTATTAGATTATAAGTTAAACAAAACAAAAATAAAATTGTCATTTTTAAAGGTTTTAATCAAATAATGACATTACAAAAGTTTTCCTCTCATTGAAAACTATAAAAAGAAATATTTTTAGCTTATGGTATAGTAGCTAATTGCCAAATGACATTTTAACTTTTAGTTATCAACAAAAGTCTTTATTTTACTTGTTGATATTTAAAAATAGATTATTTTTTAACTTTAACTAAAACTAAATTGGAAGGAAAGTTTTTTCCAACATTCAAATTTTATATAATTTTTACCAATGATTATGCATATTGCCCAGTTCATAGTGGTAATTATAATAAATCATACATAACTGATCATATATACCATATATTATGCATAGGCACCAATCTAAGATGATAAATTTGATAAATAATGCTTTCTCCATGAGTAACCTTTATTTTAACAAAATTTACTTTACTTTCTGGTAGATGACTGTATCAGTATTACTTTGTTAGTAAAGATAAGAATTATTACTTTATGATTATTTTTTGTTAAATATAATTCTTTCTCTATCTAAGAATAAGTACTCTTAATTATTTAAACTAAATTATAGTAAAGAATAATTAATAAAGGTATAAGTGCAAGCAGTAGTATAATTAAGGATATTTGCAAATCATATTCATGTTCTGGGTACCACAATTAATATTAATAAAGAAAATAGTTGAATTTTGACTAAAGAAAAATATAATGAACTATCTAATGAAATTAAAAAAAGTTAAATTGAAAGCAGCTAATAAGAATCTAGAAAATTGTCAAAGACTGATGCACTATGATATTGTAAAATTGAGTAAATGTAAAAAATTTATTTATTCCATGAATAAAGAAAGCTCAAATATTAGATACTATGTTTACTAAATAACTTTTTAATGCAATTTGTGAAATACAGTTGTTAATAAGTGATGGTGAAAGAAATCATACAATGAAAGACTTACAGAAGAAATACAAAAATATAACTTGTGAAAAAATAATCATTTTTACAAATCTATGTCAGAAAAAGTCCAAAGTACCCCCCAAAAGTTAGCCAATGATATTCCCAGAAATAACCTGTAGATGCCAAGTGGATCTCATTAATTTGCAATCACAGCCAGATTAAGATATATTTATACTTTGTGTATTAAAACTACTTTACAAAATTTGTTCAGCTTTGTCTCTTGAAATAATATAGTCTATGTGTTGAAAAATAATTTGACAACATTCAGCATTTCCAGCATGTTACAAAGTAACAATGGTCATAAATTCTGTAATAAAGTTATAAAAGAAACACATGAAATATAGCCTGAAATTAAAATAGATATAGCAAACTGAGGCATAGTCAATTATCAAGGTTTGGATTAGGACAACAAAAACAAAATAAACTCTTGTGTAAAAAGTAAACAAACCCAACAATGAACAGAGGGATCATAAAAATGTGAATCTCATAAAGAATAGGTCATATCATCAAGAAATTAGCAATGTTTGATTCAACCATAAAGGTTGGGTTGAAGATCTCATCTTTTCCTAATGATTCTGTAGCATATTTTAGGGGTATCACAAAAACAATTGAGTTACAACATCAAAATCAAAGTGAATTAGAAGAACACAATAAAAATGTTTCAGAAAAAAGTAATGAAAATGAATAGCCATCACCAAAACAATCCAATGTGACTATTCTTGGTCAGTCTTTCCATAATCAAGAACCAAAAGGAAAAAGGTGAGAAGTGAGGAAATGAACAAAATATTAGAACTGAAGTTTGCTATAGCTAAAGTAGGATATATAGTGAAATTAAAAATATAAATATGGACAGAGAAAGAATGGTCTGTGAAATGCATTGGCAGTAATATTAACTATTGAAAATTATGAATATTATCACTTAGAAACAAAGGAAAGATAGTTTTCACAATTGTATATTAAATTATAAAATGCCCCAAAAGTGCTCAGTCCAAGATATCAAAAGTAGCTTAGCATAATATTATAACAAACATTGAATCTAAGTTATTGCTATGAATAGGGTACCAGTCCAATATATCAAAAGCAGATTAGTATAATATTATAATAAACATTGAAACTAAAGCTTTTCTTATCTAAGCTTTCTTAGTGCTTATAATTGAATTGAATTACAATTTGTCTAAGAAAAGTTAACGACATATATATAATTACAATTGTATATCATAAATCAGTTTATGCTGTGATGAACAAAATCTTACAATGTACCAAATATCACTCTGACCTCTAGAGAATATGAAATAAAAACATTTGTTTCAGGAAATTTTATATTAAGTGTGAACAGATTTTTCTTAATTCCCTTATATTCATTAAAACATTCTAATATATATATATATATATATATATATATATATATATCATATATATATATATATATATATATATATTTGATTCATTTTATTAAAATTTGTTTTAATCCATATTATTTTATTAAAATAATAAGAAGTGGAAATTATGCAAAAAATTATTTTAAAATAATATACTAAAGATGTTTATCAGACTTCTCAATTCATCTGGGAATTATACATAATTTCAGATAAAAATGAAAAATTCTGACACATATTTCTCAAATTTACCAATTTTATTTGAGAACTATGTAAAATCACTGGTAAAAATGAGAAATTTAGTGAAATTTAACAAACTCATTAAGATGATTAGTGATTATGCATAATAACTGCTGATTATTCGTAATTGTTGGGCTAATTATTTTTACTATAACATATTCCACATACATGTGTTGCTATTTTTATTAAAATAGCCGTATTTATATGAAAAATTTGGTCTTCATTTTTCCCAATTCATTTATCATGATCTTTTTTTATTATAGAAATCAATTACCTATGATCAATATGGAGTCTAATATCAAATAAACTAGCTATTGTAAATAAGATTCTAGGGGGGGGGGATTTTATCCATTAGTTTTAATAAAAATAAGAATTTAATATTTTCTTCCGAATTTACAAAGTTTAAGCAAATATTTAAAACAATCATATAATGATAAGCTGACTTAGAAGAAAACTGCAAAATATTACCAAGTTATATATATATATATTAAACATCTGTGCATATATTGTAAGAATGATGATTTTATTTTAAATAATTCACCACTTTCCCATATTATAATGATCTATATATATACATTTTCATATAAAATGTTTATAAGATCTTTACTTGAATAAAATATTAATTTTTGTAATGTTTATCCATACATTTATTTAATGCATTAAATTATTGAAACTTATTTTCCAAATGTCATTCTTACAGTGAGTAATTTTTGAAAACCAAGGTATAAAATATTTTTATAGACAAGAACTAAGACAAATATATCTTTTAAAATCTCTAGATTAAAAACAGAACCATAAGTGTTTCACTTAAATTTATTACTTTTAAGTTTTTGTTTGTTTTGAAATGCTTGTGTATGATAAAAACACACACTTTCATTTTATTATTTCAAATGTTGTTCATGTGCTAGAAACTTCACCTTAATATAAATGCCCTAAAACAAAACAAAAACAAAAAAAAAATAAATAAATGTATTTACAATATTGTTAAGTTATACAAGTGTAGTGGGAAAAAATACTTTGTTTATATTCCTTCAAAGCATCAAATTTTGATAAATTGCCAATATTTTGCATGTTGCTGCAGGGTACAATGAAATTTCTCAAAGTATTTCCTCTCTTTATGTTTATATGAAACATCAACACTATAAAATGTTAGCTTTTCTCTTATAAATCTTTTTCAGCACATAAAAATGCATGTCTTAAATTATATATATTAACATGTTCTATATCTATTTTCTATGCCATGATCTGGCTTCAAATCAGGGCTATAAGAAACTTAATTTTGTTTTTCAAATTACCATTAGGATTAGAAATTTTAGATAGATAGCTTATAGCCAATCCAGATAATTATTCAATATTGACTCAAAAATAACTCTGAGATATTTTTAAGTAAAAGGTAAAACAAAGCCTGATGAATAATACCTTCTCCTTTACTGTTTCCATATGCCAAACTTTTAAAGATGTCATGGCTTTGCTGTTATTTTAAAGGTTACCTTACTTTTTTAAAAACTATATATATATAATTTAATATTTATTAATTGGTAATATATTAATTTTCTCTAACTATTTCTAAAAATATGTCATTTTTAAATGCTTTAAAACTACTAAAGCAACTTTCAAGACTATTTAATTAGTTTTTCTTTAACAAGAATTGATTGTTTACTATCAAAGACAAATATAATATTGAACATGTAGTTTACGCACAATAGTCTCATTTAATTGCCAACTTGAACTTTATTTCCTGAACTGAAAATTGATGGAGAAGCTTACAACTTTTGCATTTGCCACTTTCACCACTACATTAAATTTTGATATTATATCAGCTGATTTATTTTTAGCTTAACTATCCAACCAAATTGCAAATCAAACTTTTGATTATCAAGTGTTTAAGACAGTATTTCTGATAAATTATGCATTATATAAATAAACAGAAACATTTACTCATTATTTTACAGTGGTTTCAATAATTTATGTAATATTCGATTGAATACAAATATAATTTCTATACATGAAGTTATGTAATTATATAAGAAATTTGAACACAGATTCTTAAACTCCGTTCATTGAAAATCTGATGACCAGATCCTCTATTGATGCTAATATTACTGTCATGCTCATGTTGACCTTAAATCACTCTGACCTCTCAAATTTACAAATTTAGCCTGTATCATGCCCATCCCTCTTCTATGTATTTAAATGGATATGGCCCTGTACATAAGAGTTCAGAGTGACTTCAGGTCAACATGCATGACAATAATATTGGTATTAGTGGGGTATTTAGTCATTCTATCATCAGATTTTCAATGAAGGGAGCTTAAAAGATGTGCTCAAATCCCTTATATAATAATTTATGTTGTAAATTAGTATTTTCAACAAACTTTATGATTTTTTTTTTGAGGTACTTGAGTTTACGATCATAAGCTAAACAGTCTATTATATACTTTCTCATTTCCATCATTTTCAGAGGTCAATGGATTTTTTCACTTTTGTTATGGCAACATTGTTTGAACTTAATACTAAATTGAACACCGTTAACTATTGACATATTGCTTTTTTATAAAGGTGACATTAACAACTTGGTATTCTTGATAATAGTAAATTAGCTGATTTTTTTTTTGAAAACATGTACCGTAAACTTATTCCTAGGGTCAATAAAAAAATTGAAAAGTTGAAAAGTGAACAAGCCATAAAAATAAGTTCAAAAGAGTACCTATTTTCAACTCACAAAGAAAAAAAATCCTTCAAAATAATCTGTGCTACCAAAGTGACTTTTCAAAAGCTGATTTTCTATTTAAGTCAACTATTTCCCCTCAAAATCCCTCCTTTATTATTGTTCTATTGAAGATCTTTAATTTTGATACAGATACTATCATAATCAGTGTTAAAAATAATAATTTAATACATCTTCTACTTTCTTAAAATACCTATATTTTATAATTAGACATCACCTTACTGATTTTCTTCATGTATTTAAGACTTTTTTCATCTAGAGTCTTTTTTTTTATGCATAGTAAACTATTTTTATTTTATTTAATTTAAAAAATATATAAATATTCAAAAAATGGCACTGGTTAATCCCTTAATATAAGAGAATTCTTTTCCCAGATGCTCCCAATTAAGAAACATGCAAATACATTTTTTATCTAGATTGAGATTATTTCATTTGCTTAATAGACCAGTATTGGAGTATTAATCGCGATGTATTATATAATATTAACTGGTGGGAAGTTTATATTTACATATTTCGTTATTTGATTTGGTATTGACACGTTGTAAATTGAAAAATTTTGCGTCAAAATAATATAAAGCAACTTGAAATATAAACTTTAATAAAGTAATATGATTGATTAAAAACTCTTCATGCTTTCTTAACAAAATGCTTAAGATTGACTTTTATATATAAATTGAGATATAAAAAAAAGGCAGCCCAATCTTTTCTTTAAAATTTTTTTTATTTTGTGCTTTGGAATGAAAATATTTGGTTTACTTAATAGACGAGTTATAGCGTACTAATCTGGATGTATTTTATAATATTAACTGATGGGAAGTTTGTATATATATATATAAACGCAGAATGCTAACTGAAATTCAAATATAATAAAACATTACAACAAAACTAGAATAGTTAAGCAGTGCTATCTGTATTTACAAACACAAAGTGTGAATAAAGCAGCTTAGGTAAAGAGTAACTTCCTACCTATAAGCTATTAAAATTGTAGCTTATCTAAATGTGTGCTTTATAATTGCAATAGTCTGGATATCAATATACTTAAGAACTTGTAGCTTATAGATAAGATATTACCTTTTACTTATGCAGCTTTATTTATACTTTGTGTTTGCACATACAGATAGTGTTTCTAAAATATTGTAATTTTGGTTATAATGATTTAATATATATATATATTGTAACGGGAGAAAGATATTTGAGATTCGCATATACTGACCCTGGGGGCGCCACTAGTCTGAAAATAGGAACTAAACATTTATTTTAGGGTGGACAGGATATGCGAATCAAAAGGCACCGAACTACACTCAGGGAGGAACAAGATATCTTAAATATTATTTAGACAGTTGAGAAATCAAAGCACAAAGACAAACATCAGCCAAATTAAGTTTAAACAATTTATTAATTTTATTAAAAGTTGGGCAATAGAATGAAGACATCTAACCATGAATACAAAAGTGGCTTATAGTAACATACGCATATTTACCAGAGAGTGCACAAGAGTACGACAAACATGAAGGCATTAAACATTTTGGCAATAAAATTCTCTCACTTAAAATATAAGAAATGGTTAGGATAATATCTTCTTGCTGGCAAGTTGTAAAATTACAAAAACAAACAACAACCCTAGCTTCCTGAATCAGGGATAATAAAACAGTTACTGTCCTGCTGGAAATTGACAAAACCAGCGTGGACGTCCGAGCAGTAACATTCTAATTACTGTCGTTAAAATGCCACAGGACTGCTGCGCATAATACTACATTCAAAATAAACGTGGTTGATCTCACCTACAAGACAGCAACAGATATTTGATTACGATCTTACGTAATCCAGAAAGAAATAGACTATTTTCAGACAATCCAAAGAAATAACTTGACAAATAGCCAGCAAAAAGATTTTGTTGTTTGCACAAACAGCACAAATGAAACATGCTTAAAGATTCTTTATTTTACAACTAAGGGCAGGTGAATAAATAAAGACTATGAAAACTGCCAATGCGTTTTGTAATAGTTATCGAAATAATCAGGTATATATTAAACATATAAAATACAATCTCCTAATGCCCCCTCTGATAAATGAAAATTGCAAACAAACTTGTAATCTTAAAACTAAGATTCCAAGACACACTTTAAATACTAGAAAAGAGTACATACAGATAATAAATAATAATAAAAAACAATTAATACCATTTTAAAACATATTTATCATTAGATTGAGCAGAGATTTAATTAAACACAATTTATTTACCCTGGCTAGAATAGGAAAAAGTTTAGCTTACGGTAAGGTAGAGTTCTAGTGATTTAGTGACGAGTGCGCACTTTTGATAATAGTTCATCTTTCAGGTCCTTTGACAGCAGCAAGGTGGAGGCAGTGTTTATTTTAGAGGTTCATGGCATGACTGAAGGAGAGCTGGTAGGAATGGGTCCATCCTTTGTTTAAATTAGCCAGACATTCTAATGATGGCAAAACTCATAGCGGTGGATTTTGACATCTTGCACAGCAATGAAGTTTGTCAATAATTATTTAAGTTTTTAGTAGGAATTAAATGTCTGAACAGCTACTCACAATGGTATCTCTTTGCAGGCCATAATCCAAGTGTGTATCTAATAATGAATCTCTTCTCTCTCCTAAAATTGGCAGGCTATCATTGCCTCACTACATTTCCCATGCAAAACTTTCATTAGTGTCCATTCTATATTCCAGGCAGGGCAAATATTAATTTCCCACTCAATCTAATTTAAGACTTCCAACCAGGGATAATTGAAACAAAAACGACAAATACAAAACTAAATCTCCACTTTTTAGAATTAACTTTAAAAATAATTACAATAAAAGCAACAGGAATATATAATTAGCAAGCTTGCCTGTTTTTAATCAAATTGATTAAAACAGACGGTGAAAGTAAACTATTTTACAATCAATTTTATAAACATTAAATAATCTATTTTAAAATATAAATGCATATGTGTTTTAAATAATAATAAAAAATTGAGCATTAGACATTTAATGAAAATGCAGTTGTTTTCCTTTTTTAATTTTAGTAATAAAACCATTGAATCGGAAATCAAACCGGCTCAACGGCCTCAACACGTGATAAAAAAAAAAAAAAATTCCTGCAACTTTTTTTTTTTTTAAACTATAAACATTTTAAAAACAACCCCTAGGAATTTGGCTCAATGCACTCATGAAAAACCAAAACAATATTTCATTTCTTACATTTATCCATTCTCATAAATCATTAATAAATTTTTTTTTGTCTGTTTTAAAACAATCCATCCGATTGCTAAAAACCGAACCTTTAACTTTTGTCTGGCAGTTCTTTTACTCTTTTTATTAATTTTCTGAAATAAGTTCCTTTCCCTCTCTTATATTTTACTTGCCTAGAATTTATGATTTTGTCTCTTTCCCATTCTGTTTTGCTTTCTAGCGTATATACCTGAATCTTTTTCTTAACGAAACTTCCCAATTCTTCATCTTTTTCTACTTTATTTTTAGTCATATCAACACTAGTAAGTGGCAACACTTCATTTCCCATAGACTTTTTACGTGCCTTGAATAAGATTGCTTTATAAATGGCTTTTATTTCTGTTTTAAAATCATATTCTGAAAACTTTTCCTTAGTTTTAAACCCCTGTTCACAACTAACAGTTATTTTACTCAACTCATTTTTAACCTCTTGAGGTAACTTATAACTGTCTCCAAGATTTTCTTTCTCCACCATACTATCTATTTCTCTCCACTCTCTACTTATTTCAAACTTTATTTCCACCCTCTCTGTCCTAGTACTCTCCTGTGCTACTTCAATTTCTATATCTTTTATGACTACTTTTTCTACTTCCTGACTCCCTTTACTCATCTCATTTTTCAAATCCTTTTCCATCTCCACTTCTTTTTGTTGAGTTTCTTCCACTCTTCCTGTCATTTCTCTTCTCATTTCTTTCATTTCTGCTCTCAGCTCCTCCAGTATTGTTTGTTGACTCTGTTTTATCTCCAATATTAACCTTATCAACATCTGTGTCTCGCTCTCTTCTTTTTCTACTATCCGGGGGTATTTAAATGAAACAGGACTCTCTTCCAAACCTGCCGCCCTGTCGCCTTCTTCTTTACGTTCCATTTTTACACATGTTTAACTCGCTATACTAACTTTTTTTTTTTAAAAAAAATCTCAAAGCAAATAAACACTATTTATTTATATGCAAAAAGACAACAAACTATTTTTACTACTTTTAAATTCGAAAATTTACTCTGAACGATTTTTTTTTTTGTTTAAACAACAACAACAAAAAAAACCTCTATTTATTATTTATGTCATATGAAAAAGACGAACTATATATATTTAACTCTTCAAAAAAAATTAACTCCGACAGACTTTTTTTAGAAAATATGCTATTATTGTTTATTTATTTATGTCATATGAAAAAGAAGAAACCCCAATCTACCAAACTGCTCCAACAATACATGCAATAATTAATATATATATGTGCTCTGTGCACAGTTAATGAAGCTATTAATAAATTTTCAAAATTTTTACTGCCAAGCGCTTTCGGGACAGTCTACAGTCCCATATTCATGGCGAGTTATTCTGTTAATAACTGTAAAACTATGCAAATTTTATGCAAATTTATATGCAGATGTTATGTGGACCATTTACGAGATAGGGAATAGCAGGCTTCTCTTCTGTTGATTGCCGATGGGTCAGCTGCAATGAAGTAAGCTTCCCTAACTTTACGTTTGGTGTCATTTGTTTCAGAGCAAATGACCCTGGCTGTGGTAGGTAGAAAAGCATGTCCAGAGTTTCTCTCGTGTTCGACAAAAATCAAATTACCTTCATACTTTGTTTTGGTTTTATTGTAAAGGTATCGGTGTTGAGCTACTCTGGTGGCAATGTTAGTTTTGGTCTCTTCATAGTATGTTGCCATGCAATTTCTTTGGGGGCAGGTAATTTTGTACATAACTTGAGGGGTGAGTTCAGGTTTGATCCTGTCTTTGGTATTATTTATCAGTCTATTGGTGTTGGGAGGTGAACGGAAAGCGACTTCAAACTCACATGATAGTTGATTGATAAGGCTTTTAGCTGTAGAGTGAACATATGGGATTAAGATTCTTGGTTTGTTTTCTTTCTTGTGGTTGTGGTTTATTTTATAGAAAAATTTGTTGACTTTTCTGTTGATGGATGAATAAGTGTGTCCAATTTTTCTTAAATCAGTTATATAATTGATGAGATTTTTTCTTTTATCTGCCTCATATTTGCACAAGTTATGGTTCCTAAACATGAATGAAGAGAGGGCAGCAAGTTTGTGTGAGTGAGGTGTGTAAGAATTAGGGTTTGTCAAGCCTCTTACTTCCAAAGGTTTGACTACCATTTGGTAGTCCAGCTTATCTGTATTTTTGCTAACACATATGTCAAGGTATTTGACCTGTTTGTCTTGGTTTTCCCAAGTAGTAGTAAAAGTAAGCTTGGTATTATTATGGAGGCTATTGTGAAGGTTAGAGATGATGTCTTCTGGTGCAGCAACGAATATGTCATCAATGTAGCGTGTATATATCATATGTGGGGTTGACATGAAGAGTGCAGGTAATATTAGCTTCTCATAATGGTCAAGTACAATGCTTGCCATTATTCCACTAAGTGGGAGGCCCATCGGCCATCTGTTGTTCATACTAAACCACTTATCTCTGAAAACAGCAATTATATTTAAATCAAGCCATTTTAAAAAATCGATGATGAATTTGGCACATGTAGGTGGGCAGTTTCTTGCAATTAATTTATCGTTGACTATTTCGATAGATTGTTTACAGTCAATGGAGCCATATAGCTCTGCCACATCAAATGATGCGATTTTAAACTTAGCTGGTATAAACGCGTTTTTAATTTTTCCTACAAACATGAAAGATGATTTAATGGTGTAATCGCCAAAGCCTAATATATCAATAAGCCAGTGATTAACCAAAACTGCCATGTTGAAATAGTGTGCCTTGCCAAAATCAATCATAAGTCTCAAAGGTTTATCAGGCTTGTGCAGCAAATTGAACATCTACTGACTAGATCTTGCCACTTCCACCTGAAATCTTTCTCAACCGTCTAAACAAAATCTCATGTGGGTTTAAAAACTTGGAAGTCCCACATTGGGTGCCAAAAATTTAATATATATGTAACGGGAGAAAGATATTTGAGATTCGCATATACTGACCCTGGGGGCGCCACTAGTTCGAAAATAGGAACTAGACATTTATTTTAGGGTGGACAGGATATGCGAATCAAAAGACACCGAACTACACTCAGTGAGGAACAAGATATCTTAAATATTATTTAGATAGTTGAGAAATCAAAGCACAAAGACAAACGTCAGCCAAATTAAGTTTAAACAATTTATTAATGTTATTAAAAGTTGGGCAATAGAATGAAGACATCTAGCCATGAATACAAAAGTTGCTTATAGTAACATACGCGTATTTACCAGAGTGCACAAGAGTATGACAAACATGAAGGCATTAAACATTTTGGCAATAAAATTCTCTCACTTAAAATATAAAAAATGGTTAGGATAATATCTTCTTGCTGGCCAGTTGTAAAATTACAAAAACAAACAACAACCCCAGCTTCCTGAATCAGGGATAATAAAATAGTTACTGTCCCACCAGAAATTGACGAAACCAGTGCGGACATCCGAGCAGTAATATTCTAATTACTGTCGTTAAAACGCCGCAGGACTGCTGTGCATAATACTACATTCAAAGTAAATGTGGTTGATCTCACCTACAAGACAGCAACAGATATTTGAATGCATATGTGTTTTAAATAATAATAAAAAATTGAGCATTAGACATTTAATGAAAATGCAGTTGTTTTCCCTTTTTAATTTTAGTAATAACCCATTGAATCGGAAATCAAACCCGCTCAATATATATATAATCATAAATTAGAAGAATAACTACAAATACCTTGGTCAGATTATTAATACAGATGGTAACATAATACATAAAACTGATCACAGAATTACATTTGGATAGTGTGCTTTTGACAAAAATAATTTAATATTAAAAAAACATACTTATGTCTTTAAAAACGAAGATTTTTCAATAAATGGGCTTTATTAATTCTTACTTATGGTTCTGCAATTTGAACAATTAACAAAACTAATGCAAAGGCTTTAGATCACTCAATGAAGTACAGAGAGATGTATGTTAGGATTAATAATAAAAAACTGAAAGTGAAGTACTTGGATGAGAAAACAAACAGATAGCATTGTCATCATTGAAAGAATTAGGAGATTAAAACAGAGTTGGGCTGAACATATTTGTAAAAGAAATGATAATAAATAATTCACAATAGATTGCAAAACACCTGGAAAGAGATCCCATGTAAGATAGATAGATAAAATTATATGGAAGATTGTTGGTATGTTATAAAGATGAAAGGCTAGTGATTGGAGAAACTGAAATAAACTTGGACAGATCTTTATCCTGTAGTGGATTGATAATGGTTGAAAGTAATGATAATTATGTTGTTATAAATATTTTCATATACTTTCAAGTTTTCCTATCCATCTACTATTACAGATCATTTTCCTGCATGAAAAAAAATTTGCTTGTGTTCACACATAAAAAAACCCAAATAAATATTTGGCTTATATATGCAGCATATTACAAATTATTTTAACTAAATAGATAGATAAAATATTATCAAAATATTTTAAAACTTTGTGATAAATTAGCACTATAATACATAACCTATTATATAGAATACAAATTCAGCACATTTTATTTTATCAACTAGTATGCACATAAGACTAATGAAATCTTATAGTGACTGTACAAAAGATCTCATTAAACTTTTCTAAGTCATTATTTACTTATCCAATATTAAATAAATGTGAAAGTAAACATAAAAGTCCTTGAACTAATTTATGTTATATTTTTGCAGAAACTCAAATGAAAATCTAACTAAAGTAGCATACTTAAAATGATCCATTACATATACATAATGGACATTACTGTTTGGTAGCCAAATATAAACAAAAATTTGCATTCTCCTTTTGAATTAATTTTTCTTTGTGTTTTAAAAAAAAAAAAATCAATAAATACATTGCTTGCAACTTAAACTTTTTTTTTCAAAATTCCATAGAATACTAAGGGAAAAATAATTTCTTATATATTTTAACACTTAATGGAAAATTATTTAACAATTGCTAATATTAGCAACAGTTTTGTTTCACAAAATATTCCGATGACATATAAATTTAAAAAGAAACAATTATAAATAATTAATATTGGAAATAATTTATCCTTTATTAAATTCTTAAAAACAAATGCTAAAATAAGTTTCATTTCTTTCTGCCAACTCTTTTTAATTCAGCAAATACATATAATTATTTTAAGAATAAAACATTTTTAAGAAATTACTTTTGCTTCCAAAATCCAGTCAATGTTGAATTGTAAACAATGAATTAAATTTCATATATTCTTGGAGCCAGAATATTAAGTGAACTTTCAACTTTAACTTTTAATTTAATTAATGTGTATCTTGTGTTTGATTTATATATAAAAAAATGATTCTGAACTGAATTGATTCCAAGTAAGTTAAACTCATTTGCAAATGATGAATGTATTAGATTTCGATAGAGTATAGATAAAATATAATTATGAGAGTTATTCTTAGAGGTATTTAGTAAGTAAAAGTAATGCTGCTGATCCATAAAAAAATTGACACAATAAACTAGCCATTCTAAAAAAAATGACTTAACAAAATAATTATATTATTGGGAATATTTGAAGATTTACAAATGAACACAGATCAAACCAGAAATAACCATAACCAATTTACAGAATAGCACAAATATTTTATAATTAATTTTTCTCTTTTTTTTATTTAGGAGATTTTATATCAACATCTTTGCTCAAAGACAAATAAAATAGCGACATAAAAGTGCATTTACTTGATCATTATCAGTGAACTTGCCATTGTTTACCACTCAGTCAGGTTCTCAATTTTATGTATAAACATTAAATAAATTATACTACTTCAAAATCACTTTGCACTAAAACAAATCAAACAAAATAATTTATTTGCAAGAAATAAAGAAGTTACTTCAATAATATTCTATAAAGAGAAAAAAATTTTTTTTTAAAAAAGATCTTTAATTTAATTTAAATTATTCACAAATATTTTTCCTTTAAATGATATTTTAATTATTGATGTTCTTGTTATATGGTATTTAACTCTATATATTATCATGTATTCTCACATATATTTTTTTTAAATACATATTTTTTTAATGATGAATTTATTAAGTATATACAAAAGTTCAAATTTTAGATTTTCCAAATTTTTTTAAAAGGTTTTTTTAAATGCAAATATATATATAATCACAAAAAATAATATTTAATTAACTTATTCATTCACTATACTAAATGTTTACTATAGTAAATGGGGATTTAAAAGGATTTCAGTCTATATTCATCCTTCATCCATTTCAAACAACCAATACACATGCTCACACACATGTGAAAAAGATAAATGATTCCCAATGTATGTATTTTATGCATCAGTTGGACCAGATCATAATCCATAATGTCCTATATATATACAATCAGTGCTCAGCTTATATTAAGATAGAAATTCCTTAAATTTCAATGAACAGATTTCAATCTTATTACTCTTCCAACAATTCAACCATCCCTTTCATTGAAAAACCAATGATGGAATGCTCAAAGTCCTTGGTGAATTTTATATTGTAGTCAGACCCATGTAGATATTACATCAATCTAATCATTCATATTATCAGACCATTATGTATCCATTTATATTAATAGGGGAGAAATGAACTAGACTTATATTATCATGTAATCTATTTCCAAGGTAATATGTAATTAACCTAATGAGGGATTTGAACTTAGGATTTTCCATTTATATTCATTCTTCACTTTATCTCAAACAACTGATGTGCATGCTATATATAAATTGTTTTGGATTTTTCAAAATTGTCATTATTATTGTAGTTGTAAACAATTGATTTAGGATATTATATATATACACACACATTGGATTGATAAACTTTCGAAATGCTAGTAAATATTTTAATATTGTATTGGGAAATTTTAATGTAAGAGTTAGAGATAGTTGATAGATGCAAGTTCTGTAAGTAAGTTTGGAAACAAAACAAAAATAAGACTGGACATAGACTTGCAGAATATATAGAAAAAAAGAAATCAAAACAACAAGTTTATATTATGAACTCATTTTTTTAAACAAAATAAATGGTTCAAGATTGTAATGTTCTATAAAATCCCAATTGCATATATAAATCTAGACAAAGACAAAATGTAAAATGCATGGAAAGGTTTTCTGAAGTAATGTAGAGAAAGAAAATTATTAAGATATTCAATACTAACAATTGATATCTTTAATCCTAAAACATACTCTAATACATGTAATCAACTATTTTCAAATCATTTTGGCTTATTAACAGAGCTTGAAAATGATTGAAGATTGACTAACATCAATGAAAAGATATCTGATCATCTATTAAAGACTACTATACATTAGGCAGGACAAAAACAGAAGTTACTCAATAAAACTTTAATTGACATTAGGATAAAGTCTAAAAAAGTTAAATAATATAAAAATATTTTAAAATAACTGATTTATGAATATCTGAAATATTCTGTTACATAGTGATTAATTAGTAAAAAGAGTTAATAATGGTATAAAATATATCACTGAAGTGGTGAGTAAAGTTATGGAATGAAAAAAATTATCAAAATATAAAACATTTTGAATTTAGAAGGAAAATTGTTTCAGCAGCAGCAACAAAAAAGATGGCACTTTTACTAAAAAAAGGAACAATTCTATGAAATTGGTGAAAAAATTATACAAGGAGAGTAAAAAACAAAAAATTAGAGAATAGCTCTTAAAATTATAATAACACTTTTTGAAATTTCACAACTGTTTTAAATAAAGCAGTAATCCATGCAATTAACTCTAAATAGAATAAAAAAGCTCCAGGAAGTGATATATTGTTCTACATCTATCTATCTATCTATCTATCTATCTATCTATCTATCTATCTATCTATCTATCTATCTATCTATCTATCTATCTATCTATCTATCTGTCTGTCTGTCTGTCTGTCTACCTACCTACCTACCTACCTACCTACCTACCTACCTACCTACCTACCTACCTACCTACCTACCTACCTACCTACCTACCTACCTACCTACCTACCTACCTACCTACCTACCTACCTACCTACCTACCTACCTACCTACCTACCTACCTACCTACCTACCTACCTACCTACCTACCTACCTACCTACCTACCTACCTACCTACCTACCTACCTACCTACCTACCTACCTACCTACCTACCTACCTACCTACCTACCTACCTACCTACCTACCTACCTACCTATCTATCTATCTAACTATCTATCTATCTATCTATCTATCTATCTATCTATCTATCTATCTATCTATCTATCTATCTATCTATCTATCTATCTATCTATCTATCTATCTATCTATCTATCTATCTATCTATCTATCTATCTATATTCATTAAAGCTATATACTATAAGGATGTAAGTACCAAGTGATTTGAAGAAAGCAGTAATAGTAATGATATTTCTAAAAAGAAGTTAAAATGAAGATATTAAAAATTAGACATATTCAGTTTTTTTTTTTTGTCATTTTATTCAAAATGTTTAACTCTGTACTCAAATAAAAAAGAAACAAAAAAGACCAATGAGTATGAGTTGCCATTATGTTTTGGATTTGAAGATTATGAATAGTCATTTGATTCTATATGCATTTCAGTGGTGATTTGAGCTTAAAAATATCATGCATGACATGGATTCCAGATATTCTCATATTTTGAAAAATATTTATCAAAATGCGTGCACTACATTAAAAAAAATATAAAGCAGGATGATTCCATTTATCCAAATTTTTACATTTTTTTAATAATGTATTTTATGGACTAGAATAGAGAGCTACATGAATAAAAGTAAATGGAGATTACTTAAGACATCTAAATTTTTTAGATGATATGATTATGCTAATACTATTTCTGAGCTTCACAAACTATTTGAGAATTATTGAATGAAAATGTACATATTAGATTAATGAGAATGCCAAAGTAATATTCTCAAATATAAAGAAAATAAAATTTTCTAATAAAAAAATAGAAAAATATAAATATCTAAAAATATCTTGGACAGATCATTAAAACTGATACAAATATAATGTATAAAATTATTTTTAGGGTTAAACTTGGATGAAAAACTATTGATAGAAATAATATTTAAAAAATGCTTAATTTTTTGAAAAGAAAGATTTTTAATAAATATATTTACTTTATGGAATTATATTATAAACACTTAATAGAAAAGCAGTACAGAGTTTTCAAAACATACAATAAAATATGTGAAGATGTACATTGGAAGAAATAAATGAAATAAATATATGAGATGAAAAATCAAACAAGTGACAGTGGTATCATTAAATGAATTAAGAAGATTAAATGGTCTGACATAATGTTAAAACAAATGATAATAGATGAACAAATGGAAGTCTTACATAGAATTCCAAATAATTGTAAAGATATATTAATGAATAAATATAATATAGAGAAGAAAAAGCTAGGAATAGGAAAAGCTGAATTAAACTTAGAGAATTGACCCTGCAATATATAGATAAAGTTTTTGGTCATCCAAAAATTTACCATATGCTAAATTTTTTAAATTGACAAAAAAACAACAACAAAAAACGACTATTATATATTAAATGAGTGGACTAAGAATTTTTAAAATTTGGGTAGGGGGAAAACAAAAAAAAAAAAAGGATTTAAAAATGAAAAATTAAAACACAATATAAAAACAAATTTCCTCTCAAATTGACTTAAATCAATTAGTTCAACCAAACTATCTATGATACTAAAAACAATTTATTTTTTAAATAGAAAATTATATAAAACATTTTTTCCCCCATATGTCATAGCATCGCGGGAGGCGAACCCATAACCGTCTGCAACCAACTACTTGCTTGCAAAGGCTGCAGCGATGACCTCTTGGCATTTTTTGCGTTTATATACATTGCTCTATAAGTAATATATCTGAATTAAAAACGTAAACAAATCCAATAAAATTATATTCCTTAAAAATATATTTTGATCAATTTATATATATTCAATAAAATTATAAATGCACACATATGTAAACATTCGAAATTATGCTCTAAAAATACTATCATAATTAATTATTAAACTTTTTTATTTGTTTAGAATTAATAATAATTTCTATTATGATTTTCAAAAAGTTTATTAGAGTGAAAAATTTAATTACTTAATAATTTATATGTTTTTGAAAAAAGAAATAAGACAATTGAAGTATATTAAAAATTAATCACAGCAAAATTATACTTCCCATTTTAAAAAATGAGCAAAAATTATTGACTTTACATATTGTACCGTGTATTTATATATGGTACAAATATATATTTGGCATGGTGTAATATTTAAAAAAAAAAAAAAAATCTTTAAAGAGAGTAAAATGCAAAGATCGTTTAAAAGATATTTAATTTTGTTTTTAAGTAGTATAATATTTTTTTTAAAAAGAAAAAAAACGTACAATGAAAGTTAATTTTTGTTTTTCTTATTTATATATGTAATTTAATCAAAATAATGTTGATATTGGAAAGTGCATACAGATTAATTAATTCAGATAGTGAAAAGATATTCCACACACAGATTACAATCAAAGTTTCCAAAGCTAATTAAAGATGGCGAAAATAATCCATAAAAAGAAAAAAAAAACTTTGTAGCTGAAAAAAAAAGAAAAAATAATGTGGAAAATTATAGAATAATAAAACAAAGAGATAAAAAAAATATGTGAAGGACTTCTCAAAAATGATCTGGATTATAAAAGGAGTGGACAAGTTGAAAAGGGGCTTTTTTTACCTGTGTGTTTTGGTCAAGTTCTTCTGGCAGCATTTTTTTAAAATTAAGAATAAAATATTGCCACTTAGATCTAATGTGAGCTTATCCCACATGTGCGAGTAGAACCAGATCGTTTGCTGACACCTTCTCTCGGAAAAAAGTCACCTAAACCTTAGTCTAACCTTGCCTCAATCAGGATCAGAGATATGAAAGAAATGAAACTATAAAAAACAGTATTGCAAACTATCCATCGAAAGGAATCAGACTACTAAAGAGATCAATCACCTACATAGATACTTGAAACTTACCGGTCAGTTAATGACCATAAATTCTATATAAATAAAAGATTTGAGAACTGAATTTTTAATAATAAATTGTTACCATGGACAAAAATAAGACATTAATTACCTATTACTTCAAAATGCGATATTTGAATTCAAATGGTTAAAATAATTATCAGAGTATGCGTGTGTTTCTTTCCAATATTATAATTTTATTAGTATAGATGTTTAAATGTTTAATGTGTTGTAATAAATTTTTACTACTAATATAAAAAAAAACTTTCATTGTACGAGCCTAATTTTTTAGTTAGTTTCATTGTTAATTCTGAGTGTTAGATTTTTATTGTTTAGTTTTAGAGTAGTGTATAAATTACTTTGCTAATATTTTTATTTCTTAATTAAGTCCAGAATACTTTTTTCTTAAAATAACTAAGTTACGAGAAAGCAAAAACCCGATCTTTAAAATTATTACTTATAAGTTACGATGTGCTTGACACAGAATCAGTGAGTCTAACGACTTTGGTGCCGTCTTTCATAAATTAAAAACTGATTCTGCCAGCAATTGAAATCGTAATAATTTTTAGGTTGAGTTAATCAGGAAATATAGCTATGTTTTTTTAGAAATATGAGTGAAATATTTTTGCCCTTCATAGCTTGATTAACTTACACACCCTAGTGCATAATTGAAGGCCTATTAAAATACGAAAATGTTACAATATATTACATTACACAAAATCCTACTAGCTTCTCATATATTCCATGTATAAAGGTTTTTGTTTAATTCTATCATACATATATATATATATAAATTTTCATAGTCATATTCTCAATGATCTCAAGTAAATCTTTTTTTTAAATTTAAATATATATAAACATTACAAGCATAAAGCTAAACTAGTCAATAAATAATTACAAATTACCCTAAACCCAAAACTCAATCAGACTAGCCAAGAAAATAAAATCAAAAACACAACCAATGGTTTCACTGCTACAAGCAGACTTCTCAAGTGTAAAGAACTACAAAACAACACCATATTTATATTAAACATTATTCACAAATCCATTTATTCCTATCCACCCTTAATATTAAAAGAAATTTCAAATAAGTTAATTGCTTCAGGATAATAAATTTTCACTAATAAAGATTCTTTAATTCTTTTTTTTATTTCATTTCTCTCAAAGAAGACAACCTTAGCTTCATCGAAATTAAAGTGTGTCCTATATCTTTTTCATGCACATGCATAGCAGAACTCATATTTATTTCTAACCCTACTTTTATGTCCCTTTATTCTTTCATTTAAGCTCAAACTACTCTGACTTATATAAACCTTCTTACAAAAACAAGGAATAATATTATCTCTTGCTTTTGTAAGGGGGTTTATATAGATCAGAGTAGTTTGAGCTTAAATGAAAGAATAAAGATACATACAAGTAGGATTAGAAATAAATATTGTAGTTCAGTTTTGCATGTCCATGAAAAAGATATAGGCCACACTATTAATTTCGATGAAGCTAAGGTTGTCTTCTTTGAAAATTAAAGAATCTTTATTATTGAAAATTTATTATTCTGAAGCAATTAACTTATTTGAAAGTTCTTTTAATATTAAATGTGGATGGGAAGTAAATGGATTTGTGGGTAATGTTTAATATAAATATGGTGTTGTTTTGTAGTTCTTTACACTTGAGAATTCTGCTTGTAGCAGGGAAACCATTGGTTGTGTTTTTGATTTTATTTTCTTGGCTAGTCTTGTTGAGTTTTGGATATGGGTATAATTTTTAATTATATACATATTCCATAATCAACATTTAGCATAGTATCATAAATTGAAAATTAAAGTTAGTTCATTAGAAATAAGTTGTCATATTTGATATGGTACAGTATAAAAAGTTTCATTTGTTGTATTTTATTATAGAGTTTTTATTGTATTTTATTATAGAGTTTAATAATAAGACCATAGAAAAATTGGGTCTGAGATCAGAAAAATTAATAATTTCATAAGTATTGTGTTAATATCTTCTGAGTAAAAGGTAAAAGAAAGATCATACCCAGTGTTTATAAAATATAAACACAGATTGATATATAATATATCATAATATTATAATGAAGTTATTTTAGTTAAGAAATAAAATAATAATCCATATTTTAAATCTTATATTTTGCAACATAATCTATAAAGGGTACTGAGTGAATCAAATCCATAAAAAAGGGATTGATTATTTAATAAGTACACATAATTTTGTGATATAAGAAATAAAGTTAAATATCACAACACCACCATATTATATGAGCAGAGTTTTGTTATTTTAATTTTAAATATCTCAATGTAAAATCACTAAACATCACATGATCACCAATCTTTTATGCTAGCACATAACTGTTATTAAACAGGCAAAACTCTCCATACAGTAGGCCACCTTGTGCCAAAACAGAGTAATCAATGGATGCAAGAAGGCTTGTGCATAAAATTGCCATCTAATGCATACTCATCCAATATACCCTGACTAGTTTCTGGCTTGTGGCCTTCGTCAGTGGGGAGCCTTGGATCTGAAAGCACTGCACCTAGATCTTAGGATCTAATTCAAGCCTCCAGCACCCATTACTGTATGGAGAGTTTTGTCTGTTTATCTCAATGTGAAGGGAAAGAGAAATGTTCAAATGTTTATATATGTTACTGTATTATATTATTATTAATATTGTTATTTATTAAGTTAATTAGTAGTTTAAAACAACTATTAAAAAATCTTGTAAATAATATCATTAAAGTTAATGTTTTAAAAGTTAAATTAAGTATCTAAAGTTTCATTTCTTTTGTTGGAATCATCATCACTACAAAATCACCAGAGAGTATGAATTGTAATATACACAGTAACCAAAACATACAGTTTGAGATTTGGAGGAGAAATTAATTCAGTACAAGATATTGTATAACAATTAACTAGGAAAATATTTCTTAAATGGGATCTTAAATTATTGCAATCTTGATCACATAAGTCATTGCTAAAATATATTGCAAATCGGAGTATAAATTAGTTATTATTTAGAATTATAAATTATGATTACAATTTAGATAACAATTGTTATTTATTATTAAATAGTACAGAACATGAATATAAAGTAGTAATATAATTTTAATTATAAATTACGGTTATAAGTTTTTTTACCATTAAGAAACTACCTGTAGAGTTAAATAAAATCTCTCTTGATATCTTATAGGTGAAATAAATAGCTAATTAAAAATCAATGATAATCCTGAGATCTCCTTACTATAATGTTATTATTATGATTATTTTTAATTATAATCCTATAAAAGTAATAATAAAATATCAATATACAGTAAAATTATCATATAACTTATTAATTAGATTAACTTAAATTTAATAATTATAGATGTTTTATTATATTTAAGTACCATTATTAATCATGGCGATATTTAGATACTTAATAAGGAGGAGGGTCTTAGTATTCTTATACCATTGAGGAAATTCTTTGGTATTTGTTTAATGTTAAAGGGTATGTAATCTT
The DNA here is from genome assembly GCA_028023455.1 of Epiperipatus broadwayi. Classification (NCBI taxonomy): domain Eukaryota; kingdom Metazoa; phylum Onychophora; class Udeonychophora; order Euonychophora; family Peripatidae; genus Epiperipatus; species Epiperipatus broadwayi. The sequence goes on along the minus strand of JAQFVV010000085.1, from coordinate 4,545,436 downwards.
GTTAATAGAAGGTGGGTCCCATACTTGCTAATATTAATTAAACAGAATTTAAAAATAATTAAGAGCATCAAATTGTACCTAGATAAAATAACAATATAGCCTAATTTAGGGATTTGTCATGGTTCCTAGGGGTCATCATCTTATTGGTGAACAGTTTGCAATATGAAAAATAAAAATATGCACATAAATTAATTTTTCTTTTACAATCGGGACCACAATATGGTATCTTAATCAATATTATGGTTACACATGTTCATGATTTAGGCTTGAGTTCCAAATAATACAAGTTGCAGGTGCTCAGTTAACTGAAACTTCATTATATTCATAATTTCTAGACTGATTGTTTAAATTTAATTTGCTCAAAGTGATTTCTATATTAAATGAAAAGAAAAAAACGTCTAAAACCAAGTTTTGAAAAGAAACTAGAATATATAATAAATAATTGTGTATATATATAACACAAAACCATAGTGAAAGTAATCACTGCTAAAAATCATACAATAAAAGAATTCTGTATTCATTTATTAATCTGTTATGAATTTCAAATGAAGAGCATTAAAAAACATAAAAGTGGTAATGAAATGAGCATAAAAATAGTCAATGATTGACCATCTTGAAATTATAAGACATGCTGAGGAATTGTCATAATATGAGCAACTATTGTCATATTCTCTTGATCCAATTATTACTTTATTTTAAAACATAAAAATATAATGCATGACTGTTACTGAAAAGATCCATAGAAAACATAGTTTTAAATATTGTTTTATTACTGCCTAGCATGCTCTTGATATAACATATATATATATCATATTCATGGCTTATAGTATGATAAACATACAATAATGTTCCCAATCCATGCTCATCTGCTTGTATAGTCCTATAGATCTGAAGTCAGTTCAACAACTATACATTTTAGTATCTTTGGTTTTCCAAAACACAGCATAGGTATAAAACCATCAAAACATCACAAAATCACTTTTGTATGCTTACCCAGGCTTTTAGTAACACTAGACAGTAGAAACTCTCATATATGTGCCACCAAGTGCAAGCCTTAAAAAACAATGGAGCTTCCAGCCTTATAGTTAACTAACTAAATAAAAGATGGCTGCAAGAACTAGGTGCAGTGCTCTCAAATCCAAGGCTCTTCACTGATGAAAGCCATAAGCTAGAAACTAGTCTGGAGATATTAGATAAAAAAGCACTAGATAGGGATTTTATGCTCAAACCTTGCATCCATTGATTATGAAAGCTTGCACTTGGTGATCCTACTGGACAGAAAGTTTGCTATTGTTATTAACAATCTGTGTACGCATATGAAATGATGATTATGTAAAAATTTTGATGGTTTTATATCATGGGCTAATGTTGACTGTGGTTTTTGAAAAACCAAATACCCCAAAATGTATAGCTGCTGAGCTGAATTCACATCTATATGAATATAAAGTGAATGAGCTTCAATTGAAAGCATTATTGTGTGTTCATCTTATTATAAGTCATGAATTTGATATGTTACATCAAAAGTGTGATATGCAATAATAAAAGTGAATATTTAAAAACTATCTTTTCTGTGGATGTTTTCTTTAATTATATTATGTTTCAACTTGGAATCCTAGCTTTATAGTTAACTAAATAGGTATAGGTGGCCACTGGATGGTTGCTTTAGATCCTAAGATCTAGGTGCAGTGCTCTCAAATCAAAGGCTCATCACTGATGAAAGCCACAAGCTAGAAAACAGTCTGTGATATTGGATGAGAACAAACTAGATAAGGATTTTATACACAAACCTTCTTGCATCTGTTTATTACTAAAACTTGCATTTGGTAGCACTATTACATGGAGAGTTTGCTACTGTTAATAATGATTGAATATTATTCTAATCAATTCTTGCTGCAAGTAGACCTTTTACCATATTAAAAAAGTATTATAGACAATGCTTATATTTTGTAAAGCATTCATGTACACAAACTTATAACAATTTTTTTTTCTAAAAAAAAAAAATCTTTAATTGCTATTTGCATTAATTACAAACACCGATAGCAAATTGATAAAACAGAGATATTCATGCAATTACGTAGTTTTCAAAAAAATAATAAAATTGTTATAAATAGATTGATTCGATGAAATCACATGTAGATATTATTATTTTATAAAAGTTGATAATTCTGCTTCTAAACTTTCATTAATGTAGATATATTAAGAAATATTTACAAATATTTTATCTAAATATTACATAACAAAAAATGATAATTTTTATTTGGTTATTATACTTTATAATCAAATAACTAAAATTACAGACTGGATAATAAATTAATAAAATTGGTGAAAAATTAATAATTAAACAGAAAGACAGTTAAGTACTAAACAATATTTTGAGAAATAAAATATTCTAGATATCTTCCATTAAAATTCTAATTTAATTTCATGCTTCAAAAGAATAAAGTTGCTACTCTCTTCTAATTTAAACTAGCACTGTCCTAATTAAGTTCATTAATCAAAACTAGAGCGTTTGATGAGTAGGCACACAATTTAATAATAATTAGTCAGTTCTTAATTGTAAAAATATCAAATGAGATAATATCTTACTCATCGAAGACTGACTACTTAATAACATTTGTCATTCTATATATTACTAAAAATAATTTAGGTATTTATAAATAAAAATACAGTGTAATTTTAAATTATGTGCTTGGAAACAGGTCTGATGTCATAAAAGAAATATATTCATACACATTTCCATTTTTCACATGTTTAGATAAAGCATAAAATAATCTCCAAACACTCCCTCCCCCCCCAAAGAAAAAAACCTAACAATAACACATAGCAAATTAAAATATATTACTTATCAGAATTCCCAACTAGAAAATAGTAAGAATTTAATAATTTTTAAATCTTGGTTTTATATACTACTTAAATATTACAAGATATCTATCTACTTACTAACCAATAATTAAAAGAAAAATCCTAAACTTGATTGAAGCATAAATTTTGTTCCATGTTTTTTACCCATGTTAAATTTATCATCCATATCATGAGTATGATAGGTGGATATATTAAACTCTATGCCATGAAGGTTTTCTTCCTTGTTTATATAGGGAGAAATCCCAAAGCATGAATATTTTACAAACAAAATGATTAATTTTGTATTTGAATATTTAAATAATGCACTTGCAACACCTATTTTAAGCCGTTTTAAATATAAAATAAACAATCCTAGACACAAATGCAAAAATTTAAAACAATTTTAAAAACTTCAGGGACAAAATCATGGAAAAAAAATAATTATATTGTTTAGATCAGAGTCAATTCTCAGTAAATTGGCATTCATTAAGTAATGATCATTTTATCTGCTTACAAACTTGCAATGTTGTTTTTTAATCTTTTCTGCAATCTTATTGTTTTATTATAATTATATGTTAATAATCCAAATAACAACTTGCTATTATGGTAAAAAAATTAATAAAATAAACATGAATACAATTAACAGAATAAACAAAACTCTTAAAGAGTAGAAAAATAATACATATATATATATAATGTATTGACATTAAAGTGTTTTCTTTTATTCTTTATTTATATTGTAACAAAATTAATAAGTATAAAGATATATTTATATTATTAGCATATTAATATTTTAAATATAAAAAAATAATAAACTCTAGTATAGTAATGGAAAAAGCATAAAAAATATCTTTGGATTCTTTATAACAGGGATGGCCAACTTTTGGGTCATAAGATCTACTTTTTATTTTAAAAATGTGTTTCGATCGACTTGTTGTCATAAGTGTAGTCTAAGTGGAGGAAGGTGTGAAATACATTATTTTTATATATCTTCCTAGTAAAAAATAATTATTTAACGGGCCAAAAAACTCATGACCGGAAAATTAACAATATTTATTAATTCAAATTAGCTACATTAAATCAAGATTAAAAATATTATTTTCAATAATGATACTGCTTAGTGGACTTTACCTATCTAGAATTGAAAAAAAAATTAGAACAAAAACAAAAATAACAAAAAAACTAGAAAATCTTGACTTAATTTGTTTCACTCATTATCTGACAGCTCTTGCCAGATTGGCCTTGCGATCGACTTGTTGGACACCCCTACATTATATCATATTAAAAACAAGGCACAAAGAATAAGACTAAATTATTAAAAAAGATGTCAAGGATTGATACATTGACAAACACAATTTTGTGATTTTCAGACATCTATTCTAAGAGCACGGGCAAAAAACTTAAAATAATATAATGTTCTAGAAATTCAAATAATTAAATTTTACTTTAAGGAAAAAGTATAATCAAAAAATATTGAATAAACAAAATAAATCATAATAACATTAAATAAATCTATGTTAAATTAATGTCTACAGCTCATAAACAACTAAAATGTGGCAGAAACTTTAAATGTCAATAAATGACGAGAGAGATCTTCTCTGCCCATAGATAGATAGATTAAACAGCTAATAAAGTATTATGATCATCAGTAGTACTCAATTATCATAAGTGATAAAGTAAAATAAAAATTTAATAATTATATTGATAAGATGTGAAACAAATAAATAAAAAATAAATAATGCTATTCACTGTACATTACAGAATTAAAAAAAAATATCACAAAAGAATAATCTATTTTATTATTTAGCACATTACTAAAAAAACATTCATACATAAAAAAAATCTAGAAAAATAATTCTATAATATATTTGCTTACTATGTATATAATACTTTGGGAATGATAATGCAGAGGCAATCTGAAGTCTTTTTATATAACAAAAATCTATTGTAGCAATAAATAATTTTTTATGCAGAAAATGCAATCATTTGAACATCAATATTCTTTATTTGTTTATGTTTGCAAAAAGCTTTTATTAATTAATACTAAAGTGAATAATAATTATTATACTATTGATTTTTTTTACTAAATTTTACCATTCCATTTAACAATCAGTTATGAAAAGGATCTGCTTTTTTCATCATTTTTGACTTTCTTATATTTGTTTTATTTACTTTGATGTTTTTTTATTATTAATTGGATAGCAGTAATAGAAGACAATATTGCTAAAAGTTGATCATAATATGCAACAACTAAACATCATTTAAACAGAATGGAAAAAAAAATGCAATACAAACTATTTTCAAATGCTATATTAAGAATTTTATGAATATGTGATTCATATGATTTTTTTAATTAAAATTAAACTTGATGGCATAATAATAATTGTAAAAATTGTAATTATCTTATAATAATATTCTGTATTATTTTTCATCAAAAAATAAATTAGTACCCAAACATATTTTTTATAGCAAACTTAAAAAAGTTTTTCAAAAATTCTCCAATAATATTGGTTTTAAAAATCTTTTGCTTATAAATGAGAATTATATAAAAAATCTTGTCTCACCAAAAAGTGGAATTCAAAGATTTATCACTTTATGATGAGTTTATCAAGTTGCTGTTAAATTGCTGCAAAGTAATAAGGTGAAATCATGTTGAAATTTAATTATTTGCAAAATTTAGTATACAATAAATAAGTTAATCAAAATATTTAGTAACATATGATCTGGTTCTTAAAAGATCAAGTGATTTCTAGTATCAAAGTGTAAAAGTACACAGTTATGTTAAATTGAAATTTTTTGTCTTTTTTTTATTTTCAAAAATTAATCTAGAATTTTTTTTACTAATAAACAAGTGATATTAAAAAAGGGTAAATTTAAAAGCTACCAGAAACTTCCAACATTTAAATCCACAACTCTATTATTGAACTAAATTGCACAATACATTATTTTATATTGTTAAAAAATTCAATTTTATACTTTAAAACCATAGTTCTGCCAATTTAAAAAACACACCTACTCACCCACACAAATAAAATTAAAATCCCAAGAAAACAGCAAAGCAGTTGAAACGAGAAACAAAATAAAAAAGGTATTAAAGATAATAAAGAATAAATTGGATTTTTATATCAATTAAATCCAAATAGAGAAAGAAAATAAATAAAAGTCAATTTCAATTAGTATATGATTAATTATTGAAAATAATCTATTTGAATATTTTGTTGCAAATCTCTTTTAATATGTTTAAAGCGTGTGTAGTGAAATCAAAGTTTTATACATAAATGTTGTAGATCATAAATATTTTCACTCCTTTCACAATTATATTAAATAATGTTACATTATTAGATAAAATGTTTTCTCTTTAAATATTTATTTACAAACACAACAATATATAATATATTAATTTAAATAAGTGGCTGTTTTCAAAAATAAAAACTAAAACTTTTTATGCCCAAACGAAAACAATAAAAATATGAAAACTTACTGATCAAAAATTGAGTATGCTTGTAAATATCAAAAAATCTAAAGTAAGGTTCAATGGACTACCTAACTCTAACAATCACAAATGTTTTGATCAAGTTACTAATATAGATGGAAACGCAGTGGACAAAATTTAATCACAGAATTAAACTTTGATGGAGTGCTTTTGGTAGAAATAATTTAATATTGAAAGAAAATATGCCTTTGTTTTGGAAAAAGAAACTTTTTAATAGACATATTTAAACAGTTTTTACTTATGGATATGAAACTTAACCATTAAATTAAATTGCAATTTCAGGACATTTAATAAAGTATGAAGAGAGGTTTGTTGGAAGTAACAAGAAGAAATCAAAAGTAAAATATTTATGTGAGAGAACAAACAAGTATTACTGATATCAGAAAAAAGATTAAAAGATTGAAATGGAGTTGGGTAAACATATTTCTGTTTACATAAACATCAGAGTGAGTATTCACTATCTCTAACTTTAATTCCACTTTCAGATCATGATTTCAAGCTATTTGCTATCGTCAGTGAAAGACAGGAAAAAGAAACTAGATCTAAACACAAACTCTGAGCATTTATGAAACAGTTTCTATTCAGCTTGCAAGCGTGAATCTTTTAGACACGTTAATGTCTTCAAACTCAGCATAGCAAGCCAGATAGCTACAGGGGTCTGATCTCAGTTCAGCATCACCACATAGCAGAAGCCTCTGCAATATACATCATTGCAAGAAAGACCTCAAAGGTACATTTATGAAAAACAAAAAAACACAAGTTAAAAAACTTGCTAACGCTTGTATTTATGATAACAGATGACATTCTACCAAAAACACCGTCAAGCGTAGTTTTCTGTTTACATAAACATCAGAGTGAGTATTCACTATCTCTAACTTTAATTCCACTTTCAGATCATGATTTCAAGCTATTTGCTATTATCAGTGAAAGACAGAAATAAGAAACTAGATCTAAACACAAACTCTGAGCATTTATGAAACAGTTTCTATTCAGCTTGCAAGCGTGAATCTTTTAGACACATTAATGTCTTCAAACTCAGCATAGCAAGCCAGATAGCTACATGGGTCTGATCTCAGTTCAGCATCCCCACATAGTGGAAGCCTCTGCAATATACATCATTGCAAGAAAGACCTCAAAGGTACATTTATGAAAAACAAAAAAAACACAAGTTAAAAAACTTGCCAATGCTTGTATTTATGATAACAGATGGCATTCTACCAAAAACACTGTCAAGGGTAGTTTTCTGTTTACATAAACGGTGTTTTTAGCAAGTTTTTTAACTTGTGTTTTTTGTTTTTCATAAATGTACCTTTGAGGTCTTTCTTGCAATGATGTATATTGCAGAGGCTTCTACTATGTGGTGATGCCGAACTGAGATCAGACCCATGTAGCTATCTGGCTTGCTATGCTGAGTTTGAAGACATTAACATGTCTAAAAGATTCATGCTTGCAAGCTGAATAGAAACTGTTTCATAAATGCTCAGAGTTTGTGTTTAGATCTAGTTTCTTATTCCTGTCTTTCACTGACGATAGCAAATAGCTTGAAATCATGATCTGAAAGTGGAATTAAAGTTAGAGATAGTGAATACTCGCTCTGATGTTTATGTAAACAGAAAACTACGCTTGACGGTGTTTTTGGTAGAATGCCATCTGTTATCATATATATATATATATATATATATATATATATATATATATATGTGACAGATATATGTTATCATATATATATATATCTGTGAGAGATGATGATCTGGACCAACTGATGAATGCTGGTTCAGCATGAAAGATTTATATTGGAGATCATTTATCATATTCACATGTATGTGTCTGTATGTATAAGTTACATGAGAAAGATTGGATAGCTGAAAAGAGCTTGAAAGTCTGGATTTAAATCTCCTATAATTACATGTAAACTCCAGAGATATAAAGTACACCTATATTTAAATATTAATTTATAAATTATAAAGACATTGTTTTTTTTTAAAAAATACTCTATTCGTTTGTTTACTTATTTTTAATAGTAAAGAACATGGAGGTTTTGTTTATTTAAAACTGTTTTATGAACAGTACTATTTTATTTAAAAATAATACACATTTTTACTATAATTATACATAATGAAATATTATAATAATATACATTATGATTTTATAAATTTACACTTCTATCATTATTATTTTTCACTTTTTAAATTAATTTTCTTTCTTGGATTAAAGGCAGATCATGCCAATAAGGTAAAAAGATTTCCAAGACTTTTCTTGATTATTTCTTCAAATGAACATTTTTTTTTAATTGATGACTTTAAATTTTTTGAATTTTTAGAACCAAAATATATATTGAAAAAAAAATGCTAATAAAAAAATATATAATCAAAATATTCTAAAATACCAGTACAAAATTTGAAATGCCTATATAAAATTAAACATAAAATTTCACTATAGCCAGCTTATGGCATTTTATGCCATCTTGAGTAAAATGACATAAGCTGGCTATAGCAAATTTTTGTTTAATTTTATGTAGGCATATTCAAATTTTGTAGTGTTATTTTAGAATAGTTTGACTACTATACTTATTTTGTTTGATATTATATATATATATATATATATATATATATAATATCATGATATATATATATATATATATATATATATATATATATCATTGTAAAATATATTTACACATAGACATGCACACATTAATATTATTGTGACTAGCTATTCTCATACAGAAGTTAAAAACAAGAACAAAAGATCATAAAAACCTTCACAACCAACAATTAATTAAGTTAATGAGGAAATTTTGCTTTCATATGATGACTATCTGATATTGGATATATTTTTGCACTGTAGTGGAGTATTTAAGATTATTGATATTTTCACATGTATATAAAACTAATAATAGATTCTTATAAATAAGAGGCAGCCAAATATGCTTTATAATTGTCTTAATAAATTCCCATATCTATTAACCACCATCATATCAGAGCTAATTTATACTTACATAGCTATCATTATCAATCATTATTAATCCATTGCAAAATAAAGGTCTCTTCAAGTTCAATCCATCTTCTCCAATCTCTAATCTCTCTTCTGCATAACACTCCTACACACTTTCTTATTTCATCCATCCATCTCATATGTGGTCTCTTTCTGGGTCTTTTGATCCATAAAATACTTCTTATAGAACTTCTGTAAAAAGATTTGAAGATATAGAGTCACCCTTTCTTACACCTTTCTCAATGCTAATATTCCTACTATCATTGTGTAATCTAATTGCTGCTATTGCACTTTTATAAATATTCTTTGGAATATGACAATATCCTGGGTCTATATCTTGATGATCCAATGCTTAAATCACTGAAGAAATGCTTATAGAATCAAATGCCTTTTCATAATCTACAAATCCAAAGCATAATGGCAATTCAAATTCATTGGGCCTTATAACTTCTCTCAATATTTGGATATCATCTACTGTACTAAAAACACTTTTAAATCCAGCTTGTTCTTTTGGTTAGTTGAAATCCAATGTTGTTATAGATGACTTATAATTATCTTGGTAAAAAGACAGATAGATCTGTAATTACTGATATCTTCTTTATTATTAAAATATTTATATTAATATTGCATTCTTTGCATCATCTGGTACATCTTTATCATATAGACATTTAATATATAACTTTGCCAAATTTTTTCCTATTTCTTCTCCTGCTTCTTTTAATATATTGATTATAATTCCATCATTACCTGGACCTTTTCTCTTCTTCATAAAGTTAACTGCATGTCTCACTTCTTCATTTAAAATCCTGGACAATTCAGAAGATTAGATGAAGGAAGTACTTGTTCTTTACTATTATATAATTCTTGATAGATTTCTTCTACCCATTTCATGATGTCATCTCTCTTTTTAGTAATAATTCAATTTTTTTTCTTATTGCACATATAAGTTTCCTACAAATATCAAAATGTTATTTTACACTCTTGAGACTTTTATTCTCTTCTAAAAACTTTCCTTGCTAGTTCACAATTATACTTTTTTTATCAACACCTTTTCACACCATTTTACAAAATTTAAGATATTCAATCCTTTTTAATGCATCATTTTTATATATCTTCATATTCCTTCTTCACTCATAAATTATCTAGTCTCAGTAGAAATTTTATTGTCGAATTGCTGATTTTTTCTATCAGCTATCTTTGTTGCAGTTTTTAAAAGTGTATCAGTTATTTTCCTATTAACTTCATTGAAATCTGAATCATGTTAAAAATCTACTAATACTTGAAAACAATTTGCAAGTTCTAATTGAAATTCATTAGATTGTTCCTGAAAATTTAGGAATATCAACTGTAAATATTGTTTTCTTAATAATTTCTCTCTTTTTAATTTTGCATTAACATGTATAATACAACTTACTAATTGATGATCACTTCATGTGTTGAATTTATTAACAACATTACAGTCTTGAAATATATACTTTCTGCTAGTCAAAATAAATCCAATTCTCCTGTGCCTTCATTTGGATGCTTTCATGTTCATTTCCTTTTAACATTGTTCTCAAAAAAGAATTCATAATATAAAGTTTTTCTTTTTCTGCAAACTCCACAATTCTATGTCCTCTTCCTCATTTCTATTACCATAAATAAATTTACTTAGAACACTTTCATTTGTTTACCAATTCTAACATTAAAGTCTCCCATAAAAAATTTAAAATGTTGTTTACTCTGATCAAAAGCCTTTTGTATATCCAAATAAAAATCTTCTACTATTTCATCACTGAGAACTTGTTAGGGCATAAATCTGAATTATCTCCATTTGATATCTGCTACTGGTGGCATATCAGAGTGACAAGATTAGTTATTCAACTTAATAACAGATACATAGCTGTAGTGTGCATTATATGTAAATTTAGCACATAAATGCATCGAAAGGAATTAAGTTTTTAACTGTTTCTCAAAAGTAAGCTGTGTTAGTGCTATTATATTTAATGTTTTAGATGCATTGATGTGACTGTTACTTTTGTACATAGTTTTAAACCATTGTATATATTAAATTACAGTGTGTGACAGGCTGCAGTGATTCTTTCTAAGAAGCTTCCATTTTTAATATATTAATTTTAAAAAAAAATTCAAGAGATGCCAGCAGTATATGGACCTTTACCTGTGATTGACAGCACATTCTATTGTTCTGATAAAGCTATAAAGGAGGCAGCAATTTGTGATTGGCTGATGCTTTAGATTCATTTACCCTGTAGCTAAATGCCACAAAAATGTGATTTTCAGTAATTTTTAATGACTAAGATGCAATATTTTTGTAATAAACATTTTAAAAACAAAAACTATTTTACTAGGATGGATATATTGTCTTTAAAAACATTTTATTTTTAAGTATGCTAGGAAAATCAGAAATTACCACAGAAATAATCATTAGAGCTAAAAAGAAAATCATTTTTGTAAAAACTGTAAGTAAAATATCTTTAATAACAATTTACATTTTTTTTTGTTTCTTTGATGATACATAAGTCTAAATATATGATTTTTTAATAACATAAAATTCTAATATCTAATATTTCATTCTTTTAACATAATGATGTTTGCTTTTATTATTGGGAAGACCTTTAATTAGATACTTATTTTCACAATTTTAAAATATTAATTTTTTATGTTTTAGAATTTTAATTATTAGAAGGCTTAAATATTCATAATATAGTTTATAAATGAATGTTGTAATACATGTAAAAAAGATTTAATTACACACAAAAAAATCAAACATGGCATCATAGTAAAATTATTAATCACTAGAGTCTATTCAAAAATTTGGGAATTGGGTTGACACTAAAAGAATTAAAAAATAACATTTGATTAATTATGATAAAAACAAAAACATAGTAATAAGTAATTTCACCAATGTAAATAAACAATAGTAAGAAATATCCATATTATAATCATTATGTAACAGATCTATGCAGCTTAATGCAGTAGTAGAAGAATTTTGAATTGATTCTCTATAGAACAAAGTAAAAAATAAATAATCTCAATTTAATTAGTTGAATAGAATTGTTGTGCTTAATGATTTTCCAAATAACTAATTATACAATTATTTATTTATGCAACAAAATATCTATTGCAATGCAGACAAATAAAAGAAATACTTAAATATATACATAGATAAAAGAAACAATTATTTTACAAAAAAAAACTTCTTTTAATTACATCAATGATTAAACATTTGCTTATTTAATTTTTTTTGTATATAAGCACAACTTGTGAAAATATCCAATTGTATTATATTTTCCATCTGATTTTTCATAGAAAGCATTTAAAATCAAATTTTGAATCAATCTTTATTTTTATTTTTTACCATATTATATTTTTGTTGTCAAATATTAGAGAGCAAAGTGTGAGCCATATTGTTATAAATGTATTTATAACTGCTGATGTATTGATAAGAGCAAATTTTTGCACAGTCAATGAAGTAATTTCTTGAGATTATTATGATGTTATTAAAAGATATATGTCTCAGTAATAAAAAGTAAAAGAAGAATTGAAATATGTTAAATGTTTGCAAGTAAAATCCTATTTAAAATGGAACTGAACTACTAAATATTTTTTAATTAATAATGTATCCTGAAAAAAATTGAAACAAGTTTTAATCAATACTAAGATGTGCATAAGTTTTGTAATTTGGTTAGAATTTTTGCTCTGTGAAGATAAATGGCTTTTTTTATATGGATATATTTTATTCCTGCCAAAAATTTCATTATTAAATGTTCCAATGTATGACAATGTTTTTAGCAGATTAATTGGAGCTGATGTAGATCTTAGAATTGGTTTAGTTAATATATATATATATATATATTATAAAACCAATTATATATATATATTTATATTGGTTACAATATATATATATATATATATATATTAGCTTTTAGAAATATAAATAATTTCAGAAAGATTAAATTCAATTATCTTTTGCTGATGGGGAAAGAAATTGTATTAACTGATAATAATATTGAAGATGATCTTGAATTACAGTATATGACTTAATTAATAAGTTTAATATAGTAATTCTACTCTTTTGCAGTTATATCCAATCACTATAATAAACTAGAAATTTTTATACTATTGACAGTTTGAGTTTTCATTACTGGATACAGTAACTTCAAACTTTAATGCATTATTTATTCTTAGAAAAAAGTATATTTTATTTTTGTAAATTTCTAAATTCGAATTTAATTTCTACTCACAAAATTGTATATCTATAAATTACTTATTGCATTATTTATATTAATGTATATTTATATAAAAAAAATTTAAACAAATTTGTTTCTTTATTGATATTTAAAATTTATGTAATAGGCCTAAGTTATATGAATTTATAAATAAACAACTATGTTTTTTTACTTCTATTTTGAGATCATAAAAAAAATATGGGAATCATTTCAATCATTATAACTGGTTTCCTATAAATTAAGTTGATGCAGCTAAATATGCCTTCTAGTTATTTCTTAAGCTGTATTTAAATTTTTACATTCATTGGATTTTAGCTGTTAAATCAATATTTACCTTCGTTTGCATTTATTTGTGATCTGATGATTCAATAGATGTTTATTAATTCATATTTTTTTTTTTGTGAAAAATCTTAATACAATTTTTCAAAATTATGAAACCTTTAAATTATGTGGATATCAGAACTATTTTATTAGTGATATTCCGAATTTGTTAATCTGTTGTAAACAAATGCGCACGCGTGTGTGTATATGTATATAAATATACAATACTTATTTAAATCAGTAAAAAATCACAGCTGGAAAATGTTTCATTTAATGTCTATAGATAGTATTAGAATGACCACAATCTCTAAAGATGTTTATAAATGCATCTTCAAGATAAAATAGCAATTTTTAAATTAATCATATTGACAGTTGCTTGACAGGTCATGTGGCTTTCAAATTCAAAGCAATATGTTGAATATAAAAATTCCATTCAAGTGACCAAATTTTTTTTTCTTTCAAAAATTAATCTATTAAAATATAATCAAGAAATTTTAGATTTTGAGTATATAGTTTTGTCACAGTTCTGAAGCACATAAGTTTTGTTTTGTCTTAATGTATATATTGTACTGTAGATGCATTTACTCACTTAAAGATAACATGGTTTTATATACACACAACAGTTTACGTAGATGAAATTTATGCTTAGTTTGACAGGAAACTTAAATGGTAGATCGAATACGTTAGTTCCATTCAATTTGACCAATTAAGAATTTTTATTTTTTTTCTCTAGAAACTAATCCAGGAATCTTTCTTTCTCAGTCTTATATTAAAACACGCAGACATTTTTAAAAATAACGTTAATGCAATAATAATTTAAACAAAAATTACTTTAAATAGATAAATTGTACTTTTTTAAAAAAAGTATATACTCGGTATTACCATGTTAAACTTGCATTTATGTGCAATAAATTTTGACCGATATCTATGTAGTTTTATAAAAATTTTAAACATTTTAAAATAAAATTTAAAAATACAGATAAAAAAATCATAATAACATTATATTTTCGATCTTTTAATACAGCAGCAATCCCAATCAAAATATCAGCACAATAAAGGAGTTTGCTATAAACTGAAAGGAGACCCTTTGATTCCTCTTGGAGGCCTTAAAGGAACCAAGCAGGGCAAATTAATAATGTCCACTCCATACATCTGTTGTCGTTGCAGCTGTTATTACTATGTGATTATTCATATAGCATACGAACATGGATGGGCTGCTCACCACCACACATTAGCCAGCATGGTGAGTTTATTGGCTTTTTACCTCCGAGTTTAAGAATATTTTTTCCAATATATACAATCATGACAGACAAAAATAAATCATGCCCCTTATTCCCAGGAGGCTGTAAAGTCACCAACCAAGGCAGCGGTTGGTGGCCGAAAGTGGAGGGTGCTAAGAATCCCCTGATTGTGGACTCAGGCTGCCATTTGATGACGACTTTTTATTTAGGTACTTACAACTGCAGATCACTTTCAAGTGAAGGAAGATTGCAAGAGTTAGAAGAAGAACTGTCTTATATTAAATGGGACATTATTGGACTTTGTGAAGTTAGAAGAAAAGGTGAAGAAACAATTGATTTAAAAAGTGGACATATACTCTACTATAAAGGCACAAATATTGGAAATACAAGTGGAGTAGGATTCATTATAAATAAAAAATGGAAGAATAACATTGTGGAGATTGATGGTGTATTGGACAGAGTGGCAAGATTAGTTTTACAACTTAATAGCAGATACCAAATGCAGATAATTCAGGTTTATGCCCCAACAAGTTCTCATAGTGATGAAGTAGTAGAAGATTTTTATATGGATGTACAAAAGGCTTTTGATCAGAGTAAACAACATTTTAAAATTGTTATGGGAGACTTTAATGCTAGAATTGGTAAACAAATGAAAGATGAAAATGCTGTAGGTAATTTTGGTTATGGTAATAGAAATGAGAGAGGACATAGACTTGTGGAGTTTGCAGAAAAAGAAAAACTTTATATTATGAATTTTTTTTTGAGAAAAATGTTAAAAGGAAATGGACATGGAAGCATCCAAATGAAGGTACAGCAGAATTGTATTATATTTTGACTAACAGAAAATACATATTTCAAGATTGTAATGTTCTTAATAAATTTAACACAGAAAGTGATCATCGATTAGTAAGATGTAAAATACATGTTAATGCAAAACTAGAGAGACAAAAATTATTAAGAAAAACAATATTTACAGTTGATATTCATAATCTTCAGAAACATTCTAATGAATTTAAATTAGAACTTACAAATCGGTTTCAAGTATTAGTAGATTTTGAACATGATTCAGATTTGAATGACATTAATAGGAAAATAACTGATACACTTTTAAAAACTGCAACAAAGATAGCTGGTAGAAAAAAGCAGCAATTGACCAATAAAATTTCTACTGAGACTAGAGAATTTATGAAGAAAAGAAGGAATATGAGGATATACAAAAATGATGCATTAAAAAAGATTGAATATCTCAAATTTTGTAAAATGGTGTGGAAAAGAGTTGAAAATGATATAAGAAAGTATAATTGTGAACTAGCAAGGAAAGCTGTAGAAGAGAATAAAAGTCTAAAGAGTGTAAAACAACATTTTGGTATTGGTAGGAAATTTATATCTGCAATAAGAAAAAAAGATGGCATTATTACTAAAAAGAGAGATGACATCATGAAATGTGTAGAAGACTTCTATCAAGAATTATATAGTAATAAAAAACAAGTGCCTCCTATACCTATTATATCTTCTGAATTGCCCAGAATTTTGAATGAGGAAGTGAGACATGCAATTAAATTTATGAAGAAAGGGAAGGCTCCAGGTAATGATGGAATTATAATTGATATATTAAAAGAAGCAGGTGAAGAAATAGAAAAAATTTTAGCAAAGTTATATACCAAATGTCTAAATGATAAAGATGTACCAGATGATTGGAAGAATGCAGTATTAATATTAATATTTAAAAAAGGTGATAAAGAAGATATTAGAAATTACAGACCTATCAGTCTTTTATCAGTTTTATACAAAATTTTTACTAAGATAATTACAACTCATCTACAGAAAACACTGGATTTCCACCAACCAAGAGAACAAGCTGGATTTAAAAGTGGTTTTAGTACAGTAGATCATATCCAGGTATTGAGAGAAGTTATAGAAAGGACAAATGAATATGAGTTGCCATTATGCTTAGGATTTGTAGATTATGAAAAGGCATTTGATTCTATAAACATTTCTTCAGTGATTAAAGCATTGGATCATCAAGGTGTAGATCCAGGATATTGTCATATTTTAAAGAATATTTATAAAAATGCAACAGCAACAATTAGATTACATAATGATAGTAGAAAAATCAACATTGAAAAGGGTGTAAGACAGGGTGACTCCATATCTCCAAAACTTTTTACAGCAGTGCTGCAAGAAGTATTTTGTGGATTAAAATGGGAAGCTAAAGGAGTGAAAGTAAATGGAGATTATTTAAGTCATTTAGATTTTGCAGATGATGTAGTTGTTTTTGCAAATAATGCTTTAGAGCTACAGGAAATGTTGCAGGAGTTATCAGATGAAAGTAGGAAAGTAGGACTAAAGATAAATGTTAAAAAGACTAAAGTAATGTTTAATAGATTTTCTCAAAATATGAAAATAAAGATTGATTATGATGAGTTAGAAGAAGTTAACAGTTACAAATACCTTGGTCAGATTATTAATACAGATGGAAACATAATGGATGAAATTAATCATAGAATTAAACTTGGTTGGAGTGCTTTTGGTAGAAATAACTTGATACTAAAAGGAAATATGCCTGTGTTTGAAAAGAAAGGTTTTTAATAAATGTGTTTTGCCAGTTCTTACTTATGGATCTGAGACTTGGACACTTAATAGAAGAGCAATACAGAGACTTCAGACCACTCAAAGAAGTATGGAGAGATGCATGTTGGGAGTAACAAGAAAAGATCGAAAATGCAATGTATGGGTAAGAGAACAAACAGGTGTTACTGACCTCATTGAAAAAATTAAAAGACTGAAGTGGAGTTGGGCTGGACATATTGCTAGAAGAGATGTTAATAGCTGGACAATTGAAATTTTGAACTGGATTCCAAGAGATTGTAAAAGACGCAGAAAGAGACCACATGTGAGATGGATGGATGAAATAAGAAAGTGTGCAGGGGTGATGTGGAGAAGAGAAGGTAAAGATAGGAAAAGATGGATTGAACTTGGAGAGACCTTCATCCTGCAGTGGATTGATAATGATGATTATAACTGTTTTTAAAAAAAAGATTTAACACAATAAAAATTCGAATTTTTGTACAGCAAAAAAAATAAATCAATCAATCAATCTTTTTAAATTATAAGACAAACCCAATGAATTAACAAAAATGTTTTTTAAATCAATATAGTATATAATTTAGAGATTAAGATGAAAACTATTGACTAGTAAAATGTAATAAATATTATGACAGTCATTTTAATTAAAGAATTTTATAATAACTATTTTATTACCAAATGATTACCATTGTTTCTGAAAACTTAATAATTCTTTTTACTGAATGGATTATTACTAAATTATTCGTTTGCCTCAGAGAATCAGATTTCACTCTATGTACTCAGACTTTAAGACTATTTTGAATCAGCCTTAAAAATAAAAAAAATTTTTTTTTTTTATTGATTAGTATAATTTTGGTAATAGAAAACAATAAAGCACTTTATAAAATAAATAATTATTTTTAAATTTACAATATATATATACTATCTTATTTTTTTTTGGAATATAAATATATTCAAAAATAATCAAATATTTTTTTTGTGATTAGCATCATATAATCCTGAGCTATTTAATTGAGTAAGTAGCTGTAAAAGATTCATAAAATACATTCCTGGCTGAGGAAAGTATGATGGGAGGGGATTTATTAAATGTGTTTAATAAAAATGTTGTTCTCAATTGTTACTTTGGCGTTTAAACATAATACTTTGACTTATATGTGATAAAAAATAATATTTTATTGTAAACTTTTAAATAAAATTTTTGACAGAAAACTTATAAATCGCAAACACTTTATTAGAGTTATATAAAGAACTACAGTTATTTTGAATGTAATTTGAATCATTTTTTTTTTTTTCATATTATTTATAAGCAGTGTTATGTTTATTTAAAAAAATAAAATAACACACTGGTTAAATAAAATATCATTATATTTTTTCAATAATTAAGAAGAATTATAATAATTGAATACAAGTATACTTGAAAAAATGTAAAAATATTTTAATCATTTATTTCTTTTTGCCAAACAAGCTAGATAAGACATTTCGCACATTTTAATAATTAGCAAAATAAATTATAAGAACAGATAACCAAAGTGTTAAATTGTTTCTACAAAAATTTTATAACATCCTATATTTTTCGAAAAAAATAATTTTCTTAAAATTCAGAATGAGGAAAAAATTGATAAACTAAGTCGACAAATAATATTAGATAGCTTTATAAAAATACAGTCTCCTAAATTAAAAAAAATAATAATTCATTATTGGACATGAAAAAAAGTAAATGAGGAATTATTTGTCATTACCAAAATATGTATACATTAATATCTCTAATAGTTAATTTCTTTCATGTGTCAAAGCATCGGTTGGGAAATGAACATGCGAACCCGGGACAATTTCTTGTAAGGCAGCTGTGCTGACCACTTATTTGGCCACCAATGCTTGACAAAAATTCTGGACTGTAAAATATCTATAGATCAATATTTATAATATTTAAATTCTAGTAAATTTTGTTAATTCATCAAAATCCAAGATATAAATAATATCTAATAAAAATATCTAGAAAATCAAGATTATTTAATATATTTTAATGTGAACATCATTATTATCAATAGCTATTAATAAATGAGTATTTCCATTCTAAATCCTGAATAAAAAAGGCAAAAAATTAAAAGTAAGGTTTGCAATTATATTGGTTTACATCAAATGCTCATCATCATTGTCAATAATTGTAAATATTCTATAGGATAAAGGTTTTTCTGAGTTTTATTTCTCAATTTTTCAATCTACAATTTCTTTTCTCTAAACCTCTCTAGAAGCTTCATTTTATGTACTTATCTATCTCACATGTAGTTTCTTTTTTTTGTTTCACTCACTTTGATGATAAATTATACATAACATGTAGTGTCAGTCAAGCGTTGGTGGACGATTGGTCAGCACAGCTGCCTTACAAGCAGTTTTCCTGGGTTAGTGGGTTCACTTCCCAGCCAATGCTATGACACATGAAAACATGCAATATCAACAAGTTTTTATGGAAGACATTTAGTAACTATCAAATTTTCTTTTTATTCATATGGAATATTTTATCTTATTAGCAATAATAATTTATATATACACAAACACATTCCAACTTTCAATTGTAGTGTTCATTTAGTGATACTATTACAAATATATAATAATATTCAAGTTTGGAGGGAAGTAGATTCAATTATTACATTAAAATAATGACACATACACAAATAAAACAATTAACAATTAATATATTGTTATTTTTTTAAAATTTCTAATTTAAGGACTATGGTTAAAGAAAGAAAATTGATTTGTGTATTTTTATTATTAAAAAAAAATAGATAAAGGATATTAATGTCTTTTTTTCTGTTTGAAAAAGTCATATTAAACCAAGGATAATAAATGGGACTCAGCATCCATAGAAGTATATCACCCCCACCACACCAAAAGTGGTAAAGATTGAATCATATTACAATCACATTTTTATTTTTTCATTCACAATCTTAACACTTACTTACTTGATGAACATAGATTAATACAGAATATTATACTTTATATAAATGTTCATTTGTCAACTACTATTGGACAGTTAGCTGAATGAGTTGGTTCGAGTTTGTCTATCTATCTGAGGTAAAAAAAATATCAAGATTTGGCCTGGATTTAAACCCAGGCTGTAGATATGATAAGAAAATATGAAATTGTTATGCCACTTCATTATAAATAATGCCTTGAATTAATTTATCTCAATATTATAAATGATTGATACAAGAAATAAAGATTCTTGAATCAAGTCATAATTAAATAAAGTAAAAAAAACAATCCCTTTTTAACTAGCTGAATTTAACTCCTAAGCTTAGCTTGATATTTAATAATCAAAAGTCATGAGATCTGACAAACAATTTTTTGCCTTGTTTAATTTCCATATAATAAATAAGTGATAAAATTTTAAATATAATTATAGGATAAATAAAAATATATTTATCTTTATCACAACTTTTATATATCAAAATAAAGTGAATCATAAAATCATTCTAAATATTAATTATTATTATTTATTGATGACTTTGTAGAATCAGTAAGGAATAATATATTAAGGCATAAACGTTAATATTATTATAAACAATGTAATATTTGTCCATAGGATATTAAATAGCTAAGGATTTAGTTTTCAAAAGGAACTTTATTGAGCTTAATAATTGTACAAACAGAATTAAAAAAACCCAGGAATACTGGTGCATATATCATCATGACAACTTGACATCTACATGAAGAATTATGAGGAAAAAAACAAAACAAATATATAAATAAATTTATACAGAAAAAAAATTATATCTTTACCCTTAGAAATATTAATAACAAAACCACCAAAAAAATATATATTATTGTCAAATATTAAAGAATTTCAAGTGTCCATTCTTCAACTCTGTCTTTTACAGTGTGATTATTTTATGTAATCAAGTTTTTATTAGATTTCTTTGTCCAATTTTTTCCTCTCCATAGTTGCATTTGTGACCACATGAATGTGTTTATTGATGAAATTTTTTCATCCCTTAGCCTTATTATTTTTATTTTGTTCCAAAAGATATTTGGAGGCCTCCTTGTGTTTGTTTTATATGTAAATGTGCATCTGGTACCCCATAGTGAGAATAGTGTAACTATACTGGCTCTAATGTGTGCAAAGTTACCTTTTGCATAGGATTGAAGGGGTATTTGTATAGTATACTTTCTATTTTTGAATAAATTGTGAATTTCAGCCTGAATACTATCTAATCTAAAACAAAAAAAAATATATGTGACTGAGTTTCTGTTTATCTTTTGCTAAGCCTGCACACATCATCCATGTTAATGCAGTACTTTTTATAACAAAAGAAATTTAAAGTTGGTAATGCTTCCATGTTTAAGTTGGAAGTCATGGTATTTCAGTTCTAGTGACCAGAATTTAATATTTTTTTGCTAATTGTTTGTTGTTTATATTTTTAAAAAAATTATTATTGTCATTTGAAAATAAAGGATGGATTAGTATATATATATTTCCCAATACCTATACTTAGTTTTCCAGATCACCAAATTTGGGATATTTAGCAATGTAATATAAAGAGTGTATAAAAAAGCAGTAATTGGTGGTGGTTTGTTTGTTGGTGTGATTTCATGGATTACTTCAAGATATGGAAATAGTCTTATGCATGATGTAATTAAATTGGTGGTTTTCTAAATTTGAAATATTTTTATTGTGTTTAATCCCAATCCATTTTGCACTAGAGGATTTTAGATTCATTTAATTAATATTGTAGGCATCTCCCTCCTCAGCCACAATAGTTTTCTATATAAGCTACAAATTTTTAATAAGAAGACCATGCTACATATAATTATTGGGGTGTAGTATGAAACTCTAATCTCACTAAAAGATTAAAAAGTACTACTTTTGCATATAGTGACATGTAAAATTTTGAGAGAGAATTGATTATTTTTTCAGTTTTTTTTTATTAGTTCACTCTTTGGATTTGTATGCACATTTCCATGTTGCTTAAAAAAATGAAAAACTTAAAAAAGAACTCTGTATCACTTTGAAATATTCTTCATGATAGCATCCTGTATATACTGTTTGTGCACTTGATTTTTCCATATTGAATTCAAGCTTATATTTTTTTGTATAATTTTGAAGAATTTTTTATTAATTTTGGAATTTGTTTTTTCAATGTTAAAAATACAGATATATCATCCATATATGCTACACATGGAATATTTGTTGTTTTCTATTGCTTTGAACAATGGATTATTATATAATGTGAATAGTAGGGCACTTAATGGTGATCCTTGTGAAACTGAACAAAAAGGGCTAAAAGATGGTGAATATTTCCCATTATGGGTAATGTGTATTTCCCTGCTCAGAAGTAGATTTGTAATCAAGTATATTAGTGAAGTTGGTATTAATGTTTTTATTAGTTCATTGATTAGTAGATCAATTGGTACTATATCAAATACAAATTTTATGTCTAGTTTCACTACAACTGATCATATTTCTTATTAGTTCTGACTGAATCTATTACTGTTTTAAACAGAAATGCTGCTTGACCTGTTGAAGAGCCCTTTTTTGCAAACTGCAATCTTGAGAGTTGTGACAATATACAGGGTTGAATTTTTTCCTTGATCACTGACTCTAATACCTTAATGCCAAGTGGACTCATTGATATTGGCCTGAGATTTGTAAGTGTGAATATGTTTTCCAGTTTTTTCATAAATGGCATCAAAGAGATTGGATAGAGTCCTTGAATATTATATATTTGTTTTGTTAAAAAAATAGCTAAATTTGCTTAAGTATTTTGAGGCAAATTTGCTTATTTAATGATTATATACAAACAAGGATATACCATGTATCCTTGGATAAAATGATTTTGATACTTGGGCAAGCATTTCAACAAATTCTTCAGGTGTAAATTTTAAATTATCTTCTGGTACTCCGAAAAAATTATATTTGAGAGTAAATTTTAATCCCTTTTGTGTTTTTGTTTTAAAACATGATAATAGTAGTTGCATCATGTTGTTGCCTGTAATGATTTCATTATTCATATTTATTGTTGTGGGAACTCTATTTACTGGTGCTTGACTTAATGCCCATCTAATATATTGTCTTGACCAGGTATGGAGTTGATTTAAGTATACCTTCTTTTTTTAGTGCTATATATTCTCTGAGTGTTTCACACACTGCTTGATGTGCTATTCTCATTGCCATTACATTTTTGCATCCTTCTGCTGTAGTAGAGCTCCACATGATTCTTTTATTAATGTCATCTGCAAGAGCCAGGACTTTTTATGGTGCTGGTTGATTTCTTGTTTGCAAGATATGATATTTACAAATGTTATCCTGGTTTGAACTGGATTCATGTAAAGGTTCCTAATTTTGAATAGTAGTGTGTATAAAGTCATTTTTAAGAGTTACTATGATTGCAGCATGATCTGAAAAAGACATGTTTATCAGTGATAAGTTCATTATATGGTGCAGTGCTGGTGAGTAAAACACCAGGTCAATCATTGATGAATATCTGCCATTATTAAATGAGACAGTTTTGTGGCAGAAACCCTTCTCCTATCATAAGTGGAAAAGCCAGTAAGTGTAACCATTTCATTACAAATTTGTTATATGTCATGTTGAAGTCCCCAATCAGTATTATGGGATCGGTTGAAGATGCAGATTTGGCATTCAATGTATTTATTAATATATTGATTATTTTATGATCTGATGGGATGTAAAGAAACATAATATGAAATGTTAAAGACTTATGATATAATGTTACTATCAGCATGTGTGCATTTATATATAAAATTTTAAATGATCTAAATTGACAATTTTTACTAATTACAATTCCCATTTTTGCTGAGGGTGAAAATGGTGCTTTAGAGAAAGCGGTGCAGGCATGACTACTAAGATATGTTGATGGATCTATTTGTGATCTATTATATATTTTTGTTTTACTTAATCCTATTCATCCATTTTTTTAATTCGTAATTTTTTTTATCAAGTTTAATCCTCAAACATTTAAAGAACCTATTTTTATCCTCATGTTGTTTTTATTTATTGTATGAATTTATTATACTTTATATTTCAAACAAGATACACTTATCTTTTCCATTATGTCAGCCTCTTCATCTACTATAGCTTTTGTATTTAGTACATGGGGGGTCTTTTAGAAATTTTTTTGTTGTTGTCATCAAATAGTGGTAAAACATCTTCACTTAATTCAGATTTTTCTAAGTCAGGTTTCCTACTACATTTTTGGAGTGGAAGGCATCTGGGTTTACATTTACCTGCAGTATTATTTATTTCTGGTCTTTTTGTTGAGGTGTCAATATTAATGTGTTTAACATATCCTCTGAGGTTTGGCTCTGAAGGATGAACATGTTCATTTCTTTCCATTACTTCTATGTGCTTTTGAGATAATTCTATTTTTTCATTTTGCATGTATTGTGTTATATCTGCTTGTTCATTTATTTAAATTTTTTTTCCTGGACTAATACATTTATCTCATGTTGGGGATTGTCTATTTCTTCTGTGTTGAAATCCTTAACTTTACTCTCAGCTTACAGTGTTGGTATTTTAGTTTTGGACACTCATTGATTATGTGCCCTCTTTTTTTTTGCAATAAAAACATTGTGATTTTGTTCCATAAATTATTAAAAGAAGAGTCATTTCTTGGTCTGTTATAAGCATTGGAATATCATTTGGGCCCATATTTTTTATTTAAATGTACTTTAAATTGGTAGCTATTACTTAAAATCGGTATTGGAATGTTTTTTAAATACATGTTTTGAAACCCAATCACTTCTCCAAAAGACTGCATTAGTTTTTTGAAATCGATAATATTATAATTTAAATACATGTTTTTTTTATTATTCCATTAACAACATTTTCTCTGTCTGGATTTACTTTGATTAGTGCAAATTTACTACTAGTGTTTTGATTTTTTTTTCAAATCTCTCTTTTTGTTAAATAGCTACAGATTTAGTATGCACTTTATGCTACTTTTATAAATTTGGGAGAGTCACCAAAGCAATATTGAAAATACTAATTGATAAATTGAACATTTTCTGTTAAATGGAAAGATGTTTTGTATTTAAAAAATAAAAAAAAAAGGAAAAAATAAGATCAATATAAAATTTTATGTCTACTTTTATCAAAATAATACTAAAATAGAAATTGTCCAAAAAATGAATATAATTTTGACGAAGAAATTGTAAAATAAAAACTTGAGTTTCTTTCTTTTTTATTTTATATTTCCTCCTTCTTGAAAAATTTAAGTAACGAAGACAGTTGATAAAAATAATCTTAATGTAGTACAAATGTTCACTAAAAATGAAATCACTCAAAAAAAAAGTTCAAAAAAGGTAATAAATGAACTTTTTTTTGATGTTATTCCCTAGTAATAAGTGGCACAAATGTTCTAAAGAAAGGCTAAAAAGAGGGCCAGATTGCCATCAATCTGTTGTTGTGAATTTTTTTCCCAGCATTTATGAAATATCTAATTGAGAGTGTAATAATTATGGGGCCATAACTATTCATCTTTTTTTGAATTTTGGCTTTAGCTCTCAAAAAATATTCAATCACCTGCTCATGAGCTCCAGTCACTGGATGACAATCATACAGTTGTTTATGTTTTAAGAGAAAACTGTTTTAATTGGAAAATATGATTTTAGTTATTTAATGCATATATTTTCAAATCAAAAAAGAAATGGGAGAAAAAAATATGTCGAAGTAAACTTTTATATCTATTTTTATTAAAATAAGATTAAAATTCAAATTGTAAAAAAAAAATTGGGTATAATTTTAATGAGAAATAGTAGAATACAAAGTTGCATTTCTTTTTATTTGTTATTTCTACACCCCTCCTCCATCCCTGAAAAATGTAGATAAACAACAATAAAGGTAGTAAAAATGAAAATTTCCTTCATTATTCACATCTTTATTTTCATATGATCTATAAAATTCAAACAATGTTCAATATTTTATATTATTGCAAAAGTACATATCAAAAACAGAATCACATTTAGTATATTAATTCAAATTTATGCATCGATGAATTTGAAATTTTTTAAAAATACGGAGGAAACGTTTTGTTCATTGATTACAATTTTTAGTATTGCTTTGATGGCTCTATAACGCATGTAAAGAAGCATAGAGCACATACTAAATCTAGCCATTAAATATTTCACAGGCGTATATAAGATATAAAACAATTTCTAACTTTTGAACAGTTTTTATATTTCCTTTAGATAGTTTAAAAAAGCCATATAAAAATATTTTCATTTCTACTTGTGCATGTATATATATTTATGTATACATAGGCCTACAAATTTTTTTGGAAATTTAAGTTTAAATTATCAGTCACAAGATGCATTGGCATATTCAGGGATAGTAAATTTTTACTTATTAAAAGGATAGAAATATCTATAGATTTTGAGGTTCATAGAAATTATTAATTACAAAGGCTTCTCTTTATTAGAATTACATTTGGTTTCAGGAAAAATAAATAATATAGTATATACATTTGTAATGAATAAAGCCAAATTCTCATAACAATAAGAATATCATCTAATTGAGATTACAAACTAAAAACATATATATATACTGATATATACATATCATGTGAGATGGTGGCAAACACGTCTGTCTGACATAGCATGAGGTCAAAATCTAAATCTGATGAAATTGCTTTTTTTTCTTACACATAACTAACTAGCTTAAAGCCAACCCAGTTATCAACCTAAAGTTATTTGACCAAGAAATAAGCAACTGATTTCTCTAGGAATTAACATAATGATAGAAAACTGCTAAAATACTCACTACTTATCTCTTTTGTTTTTTCCTTTACAGTTTCTCTTTGTAAAACTGTTGGAGAGGTCATTTCGCTACAAACAACAATTTAAAGACTATTCTATCATTGCACAAATACATGCTTTTCTTTTAACACTTTAAATTATATACATATACTGCATTAAAAAATGACTTCAAAAAACTGATTTCTGATTGCAATTTCGTTGAGATAAAAAATAAAGAAAAAAACCCATTCATTTTAGTAATGAAAAAGAATAATGATGTTTAAACAATTCTTTTGTTTACTTCTTCCACTTTTTTTTTTAACTGCCTAGAAGGTGGGGAGGGGGTAAATTTTATTGATTTATTTTGATAAAATATACCCCCCCCCCCTCAGCAAGTTATTATTTTAACAAAAAATATAACACTTTTAAATAACATATTTTAGCAAGACATTTAAATAAAAATACATAGGGTCTCATCATTCCCATTTTAATAAAAATATATTATAGACATTTAAAAATGCACATAAATAATAAATATATGTATGCATATATATATTGCTTAGAAATTTAGTGACTTAAAAACTACATATATGAAATATAATTATCAAGAAAAAAAGTCATAAAATTTCAATTTCTTTAAAAAATATAAAACTATTAAAGCAACTAAAATGCTAGTACATTTTAAAATATATTTAAAATTTATGAATAAAACTTATAAATACCTTTTCTATTTCTGTTGGTGATAATTTATTTAAGTGGTAACTTTGCATTTTATAATTTTGTGTTTCGTAAAGTATTAACATTATCTAATTATTTACATGTATACATATTTATAATTTTACACAAATAATCCTAACACATTCAGAGATAATAAAAAAATTCTCATTTTTAAAGAGTTTTAAACATATTAACAATTTAAAATTAATTTATATGGCCGATAGTTCATGCTTTTACTCAATTTAAACAAGTATAAAAGATTTTGTATGTACAATTATACATTTAGAATAAATCCAGGCCTGTCCATTCGTTATAAATAAACTGCTATATTTTTAAATGAGAAATATCATTTACATTATTACTTGCATAAATAAATAATATTTGAGTGATTATATACGTATATAATAAAGAATTACACTCTGCTTTTAATAAATTCTACATAATTTTCTTTAAAGCAGTGGTTCATAATTTTATACCATTAAAGACATCTTCAATTTGTTTCATTTCTCTTTTTTGAAAATAAAAAATTAAACTAAATAACACTTTCTTCCATTTATACTAATCTAAAAACATATTTTTCAATAAAAAAAAATTGAAAGTAAAAGTTTAATTGATGAATATCTTATTAAAAATATATATATAAAAATAAATACATATTTAAATTTAAGAATCAAAATATAAAAAGTATTATAAAAATATATATTTAATAAAAAAGAATGAAAAAAAAATTCAGAAACACTGCTTTAAACCATATGTATATTGTAGATAAATAGTACTACTTATTAATTATATAATTTATAGAGAATTTTGAAATAGAACAAGACAAATTTATTCATGTAATAAAATCTAAAATGCACATATAAATATTTGTGTCGATTCTGGAAAAACTATCAATGATGCAATAAATTATATATACATGTACACATAATTAAAAATCTTTCATTTACAACATTATTCACTCTTAATTAAATAAAAATGAATCTTTGATATTTCTAAAAATATTTTGTCATAATATTTGCAAATGAATTAATTATTTTCATTTATTCAACAATCACTTAAAGTTCATTTTTTTCTGTAAATTATTTTAATAAATTTACATTTAAAATGAAATCTTATCTAGATCAATGAAAACTTTTATTTTAACAAAAAAAATGACAACCCTGATTTTGAATTTATTCATTAGTAGCTAACTTGTAAAACTTTGTCTTTTCATTTGAAAATTCTAAGATACTTTTAGGTTAGTAATAAATTTCTATAAAAATAAACTATTACATTAAAACATAAACATTGTTTTTTTAACAATTATTCTTAGATTATCTATTTCCAAAATGTAGCAGCATATTCTTTTATAAAGGATTAACACTGGATATATTTATACAAGAGCAGTTTTAAATTCACAGATTTAGATAGGAATTTAATTATTTGTAATTATAATAATATCATTTTTTATTTAAGAATAAGAAAAATGTAGACTTCCCAATTAAACAATTAATATGTCTAAATGTGCTAAAATGCAGGCAAGGGTGAAACTAAGTACAAATTTTAACATTAATTGACCGAGTGCTTTTGAGAAGTTTTATCTTCTCATAATCATAGCAAATGGGTTATGTGAGCATGATAGAAAATGTATGCAACAAATATTGTAAATTTATGTATTAAATTGTCATACAGCATAAATAAATAAAAAAAATTACAAATTAAATAATGGCACAAAAAATGTATAAATGAAATGCAAGCACTAAGTAAATATGAAAATTTCAAAGGTTTGTGAACAGATGATTTAATGTTTAATTGTATCTTGTATTTGAGAAATAAACATAATTGTTATATCTTCAAATATAATAAAAATTACTGAATTAAATTTAAAAAAAAACATTTAATAAATTAAAAAATATAATATATTGTAATAAAAACAATACTTAATAATATTTATAGCTAACAACAACCACAATTGTAATATACATGTATAATTTCCACTGACAGATAAACACAAAAGATATCTACAAATAAGTCATAACAGACTTTAGTCATTAGCAATTTTATAAGTTATACTTATTTATTCAATCTTATTTTAAAGTAGTTTATTATACCAGGAAAAAAAAAGTTTAAAATCACAAATGTGCTATTTGTCCAAAAACCCAATAAACTATATTGTTAATATTTTTTCCAAATATCAATTAACAATTTTTATAATAGTTGTAAAAATAATACACTGATTTTGATGATTCATTTCTTTTTTAAAATATCTTTTATTATTAAAAAAAAAATCCCATAAGCAAGCCAAAATATTTTTAAACTTAGTATGTGTGATACTCACATATATGTGATACTCACATATATTTTTAATAAGTCAATATCATTATTGCTGTATCATCCTGGGCTCTTTTTTATTATTAATAATAAAAAAAACCAATCATTCAGAGATTTAATAGTCTTGTACTGAACATTTTAGTATATGAAAAAGAAAGTATAAACTTCAAAATATTGTCAATATTAAAATTGATCTGCAATTAACCAATAAAAAATATAAATGGTTAATTTCTAGAGAGTTTATAAAAAGTGTAAGCAGGAGAAAGGTTAGAATTAGAATGTAATTAATAAACCATGAAATTCAGTCTGGCACTTTACCATACCTCACAAAGCAATTAGTCATTGATCAAATAATATTTAAATCATTAAAATAATTGGTCTGTATCCCAAAACAGTATTTTAATTAAAATAAAAAATTTAATATTAAAAAAAAAAGTATAGTTGAATGTTAAAGTTTAATAAATTCAATATATTGTAAAACAATAATATAACCTATACTCTTACATATGTCATCAAAATTTGAAAAGAATAAAAATCTTTATGCTGTATATATATATATATATATATATACAGCATAAAGATTTTTATATATATATATATATATATATATATATATATATATATATATATGTAATATACAAATCAATATATATATCAAAATACAGTACAATTTATATAAATTATATTCTTTTAGAAGTACTTTCGACTATACACTTTGTAGTCTTTATCAACTATATAATGTTGAATAATCAAAACGAGATAACCCTTAACAATACCCATAGTTCAATTCAGATTTTCCATAATTCTGTTATCTTAACATTTGATGACTGGCGATTCATTAACATTTGACGATTTCTTGAAATCAACATAGCCTCTTTTATTTTACGTTTATTATGACAACGTTCAATTTGAATAATTTTCATATTTTTATAATCAAATTTAAATCCATATTGACAAGATTTATCATGATCAAATATAACAGATGATGAAGGTTTATTTACATCTGTTCCATATTGATTCTCTTTTTGAATTCTATTATATAAAAGCATATGTTCTTTTATTCTCTTCTCAAATGTACACTTAGATTCACCAATGTATTGTACGCCGCATCCACATATCAATCTATATATAATAGAATTTTGATTAAACTTTGAATTTTGAATTTTAGAATTATTAAGCAATCTATTTATGTTATTTGTAGAGAAAAAAGCAATATGACACAAACCATTATAAATTTTCCTAATAAACTTGACCTGCTCATCTGATATAAATGGCATTGAAATCCATTTCATTTTGATATTTTTATTTTTAATTTTATTATAGTGTTGATTTCTTTTAAATCCTTTAATAATATTAGCAATAGCATTTTTATAATACCCAATTTTTAACAAGTCATTAACAAATAAATGTACATTTTTTAATTTTATATATATATATAAAATAATAAATTAAGTTATATTGAAGTAAAAGTTTTCATGGATCAAAGATATAATTTATAGCAACTTTGAGATCAATAACTATATAACATCTTTACCCAATTAAAGAAAAATGTTAATCTGAAAAACATCAATAGTTATATATTTTAATGCTAATGCTGAAAGGTACTTTTTAATTATAAAAAAGTATACAAAACAAAAACATGATGTTCCTTGGGAAAAAAATTCTAATTTTATTAAAAATAACATTTATTATAAAAATATCATCTAAAAGTTTCTTTTTAAAATTTTTTTCATAATTTATACCACCTAAAGTAAATTTTATTCCTAAAAAAACTTTTAACAAATTGTAACTTTTTCACCCAGATTCATAAATAAAATAAAATAGCAGTTTTAGGATATACTTTTGGGTTAAATCCATATAGAAACATTGTATAGTTAAAAAAAAAAACTAATAGAAGAAAATTTAAATATAAAAAAACCATACTAAATACTTAGTTAAAAAACACAAAAAATACTTCAAATATTATTTTTATAGACTGTTCATTTATGTATATGTAAATAAAAGTAAGTCTAATTAAACAACAATTTAAGCATATTTTTGAAATAAATTATTTAAGAAAAAAAGATGCAGATAAACACATGCACAATTAAAAAAATACTAAAGAATCTCAAATTTATTGATTTACATAACAATAACAAACTAAATACATGAATAATGTTATGTACCTGGTAAAATCAATTACATGTTTTACATTTGTTTTAGTTTTAATATATGCTGTAAAAATTGTATGAACTATTATTTGGAAGATTATGATGCTCAAGCATCAAAGTCACAGGTTGAATAGAGTAGTTCCAAACAAACTTACAAAACTGAAGTTTTTTAAACTGAAAATTGCATAAAGTTTTTAGCATTTGAGACCATTACATTCACTACTATTCTGAATCTTACAGAAGAAAATTGTCAGTGAATGCACATATCAAAGACAAAACTACTCAATATTATAAACAAATTATATCAATTCAGAATTAAATAATTAATTAAAATAAAAAATAAAAAAAATATAATGAATGATTTTTCTGTCAAGGCAAACTTCTTAAATGCAAAGTAACACATACACATAACAAATATATAATAATCTATTTTCACATAATTCAATTAACAGTCCAATTACTTTGAAAATAAAAATAACTTTTAAATAAGTTATAGCTTCAGAATCATAAATTTTCAATTAGAGATTCCTTAATTCTCTTTATTTTATTCATCTCAAAGAAGACAACTTTATCACACAAAATCTTATGGCCTGTACTTTTATGGAAATATAATGCATTTTTTACCTTACTTTGATAAACTTTCATTTATTCATTTAACCTTAATCTTCTTGTTCTTCACATCTTTATAAAATGTTTATTGTTTATTTAAAAAAGTATGATTGTTCTGTAATTTCAAAATGGTGTATTATGTATCACAAGTAACAATGAGCTTTTTTATAATATAAAAATTTCCATAATACTTTCATTGATATTTTATCTGGAAAAAATCTAAAGAAATCAGTATGTTACAGACAAATGGAATGGATCTAAGAAAAACTGCTGTTACTGACATGGAAGAAAACACTTTCTGGGCATTTACTTCTTTCAGGTCTTGTTTTCACACAAAGATTTTGCTATAAATGAAATATGATATTTTGCTTGTTTATAAAACATTTTTGATTATTTTTACACACTAATTGAATGATTATTATTAAAAACAAAAAGAGAACACATATACATTTTAATTTATTCATCTATCTTATTTTTTAAAATAAAAGTTAATAAATCTGTCCATAATGTAAACAATGAAATCTATGGCATATGTAATGTCATTATCTGCCAGAATTGACATTGTATTAAAATCTTTTCAAATGTTATAATTATATAAAGAAAATATCAAATTTTAAAGCAGATCTCAATATATCAATCATAAAGCTACCTTTATTCATTCCCATTAAAAAAAAACTTAAAAAATATTCCATTTGTTTTCTGAAAGTGATTATACTAACTTGGATAATCATGTATATGGTGCATTGTTTCATTTGCAAGTCAGTTTTAAATATTTAAAAATGTCAAATATAATTTAAAAGAATATTATTCATTTATAAAATTAAATTATAAAGAAATAAAATCCAACTTATTGAGTTTTAATATAAAATAAGTTTATATAATAATGAAGATTGGACATTTTCAAAATTCTCATCAAGTGAAACAAATGAAAATATCAAATTGTTAATCAGTTAAACTATTTTGATCTATATATAATCTTTTATAAAATAAAGTATAATATAAACCATTCCAGGAATGAAATTCTGTCAATTTTACCCTTTTGAAATATTAAAAAAATATTTAATTAATACCATTACTCCATATTACTTTCTTATTTCTAAATGACTAAATATCACATGATCATCATTTCTTAAAATGGTGATCACGTGATGTTTAGTAGTTTTAAACCAATCCTTCCCAATAGAATTATGGTGATGCTGGTTATTAAAGAACATACGACAGCAAAAAGTGTGGATGCTGAATTGAGTTCAGACCTAAACAACTATATAAGCTAATGGGCTTGAATTGAAAAATATTATTGTTTTTATTTTGGACTTAAAGCTTTATAGTTCGCTAATAAGGTAAAAGGTGGCTGCTGAGGGTTGCATTAATCCTAAAATCTAGGTGCAGTGCTCTCAGATCCAAGGCTCCTGATGAAAGCTACAAGGCACTGGATAGACATTTTATGCAAAAATCTTCTTGCATCCATTGATTATTCTGGCTTGCACTGGTGGCACTACTGTATAGAGAGTTTAGCCTCTGTGTTATTTCTAAATATATTGTAATTATTTTTTAAAACTTTATAAGGTTATAAAACAAAGAAACAATATTTTACATTTTGAAAATTATTATAATCAATATCATAACTCATACTATTATTATAAGTCATATAATTCCTACTTTTCATATGCTATGCTCAGGTTAATGATGGGCTTCATAGGCAGAAGAAAGTAGGATGGCTCTCAAATACGAAAATTAAATGTGAATTCTTATTAAACAGTGTCTGACAAAAATAGTTTTTGCCACCTTATAAGATAGAATGTTGGCCAAGACTCGGACAAACTGTCTTTTCTGCTCTCTGTTTTCCTTCTTCAGTCACTTAAGATAGTGCAGAATCCACATACCACAAACCTTTTCTATCAGTAATTTTCCTGTATTAACTGTGATAATGTGACTATGTGCTTGTACAACCACATTTTTAAATGTAAATAGAAGAACAGCATTTGTCACTCCAATTCTCTTTTTCATTTCATAGCACAAGCCCAGAAGGGATGATGGGGACATGCTTTAAAAGCTAGCAATCCTTAATTATAATTCTTGCTTTATGTAATATAATTTCTATGAGTTGGTTTGGAATTAGATTTAGGTCAAGAGTTTCTGCTGACCAAGTCTGTACATTTACACAGCTCTATTTATAGATCCCCCACCTGCCATAAAAGTGAAAGGAAACTAAAAATGTGGTCTAAAAATAGTTTAACTCACAAAATTTGTTAGACCTAAAAAATTACTCATTAAAGGGATAAAAATAACAATTTCAGTAATAATGGCAAGGCAGTAAGCAGAGAAAAGACAAAAGATGTACATTATAAATTTAAATCATTTCTAAATGTAGGTATATATGAAAACTATACTTAATACAAACTTTTCAAGAATAGAATGGGGGACACACACTAGTTGCAAAGAAATATAAAGAGTTAAGATAGATATAATTACTCTTAGTAAAACTCATATTCCAGTAAAAAAGGATGTAAGAGAACATATAGATGGCTACAGAATTTTTTGAAAGACCAGATCTATTACTGAAAGTAGGATGATTGGTATTAGGTGTGCTACAAAGTATAATTTAGTATCTTTTAACCTTGGAATTTCTTATTGTATCAATGAAAGATTAAAGATATTAAAACTTGCTATGCACAATGTTTGCAGTGCTCATTTTATTAATATATATGCTCCAACATTAGATTAAGAAAATTCAGAGATAGAAAGCTTTTTTTTCATTTCTCGATAGCATTATTTCAGCAAAACCATTAACAGGTTACATTTTTCTTCTTGAAGAATTTATTGATGCTTTAGGATTAAAAAGTCCATTGCTATTGAATTTTTGCTTAATACATGGATTGATTTAAACAAATACTTTGTATAGTTGAAAAATTGCTATAAAAGAACAAGAGCAAATTGTTGGACCACAGATTAATAAGCTTAATAATTAAAATAATAATTTCATTAAAATATATCATTTCAATTATATTCATAAGAAAATTGATTTATTCATATTAAATTTTAACACCTATTAACTTAAACTGGTTATTTTGAAATGTCAGGATTATTATATAACTGAGATAAGGAGTTCTCTTAAGGAGTATGTTATGGATACAAGTAAATTTGTTCTTGAATTCAATAAAAAAAATCATGACAGATTTTTTGACAATGATTTTATTATTAGTGATTTGATTTAAAAAATATGGCATTTTTCCTCTTGGCAAAATAATAAACATGGAACATCATAATAAATACAGAAATTGAAGACAGAAAACCAATGATTAACAAGAAGCTTGAATTAAAGCTGCAAAAAAAAAAGATATAAATTTTCATGGATCATGATCACTCTAGATTTTTTTTTTTGCTATACCAAAAGTCACATATGAATCTGAGAAAGAGTATTACAATCCTATTAAATCCAGAAATGCCACTTTCTTGCATGATGACAATGATATTTGAAATACATGGAAAGAGTATTTTTATCATCTTTTGAATAATGGCACTAGTGATATAACAATTTTATATACTTATTTATATTAGGACAAAAATATCCAGCTTAATATAATTGAAATAGTTCTTTGTAATACTAAAAATGGAAAGACAAAGTCCTTATAAAAATAATGGAGAAGATTTAAAATAAAGTAGTGATGTATTAGTTTCAAAATCTTTTAATTTTTTTTAGAAATATATAGACTCATGAGGTTGTGCCATCTGATTTTAAGAATGTTTCTATTGTTCCAATTTTTAAAAATAAAGTGAGCAGAAAACTGTAGTAATTATTATTATTATAATAAATAAATCAAATTATTATTATTACAAATTACAACAAATATATTATTAAGAATTTTATCAAATAGGCTGCTTCCAGTTACAGATGGATGGTTAACAAAAACAAGAAATAATGCTGACATGTTTTTTTGTTGCCAGACATATGCAAAAAAAGTAGTAAGAACAAAAGAATGATTTATATATTATTTTTGTTGATTTATTCAAGGATTTGACTCAATTACTTTAAATGGATTTATGACATTGTTTGAAATTAGCTTATTGTGCACTAAAGTTTATATTCATATTAGAAAGGTTCTACATGATGTAATGTGAGAAAGTGATATTAAAGTGGAAAATGTGAGGTGTTTAAAATGAAAAGTGATCTTTGACATTTTTTATAAGGTTTTGATGATGAAATTTTTAATTTGAATTGATGAAAAGCTGAATCAAGAACTTTACCATTTTAGATTCTGTATTTAAAGTATGTTAGTGATTATGCTATTTTTGAAAGTTCAAAGAACCTGCAGAATATGCTTAATGTTCCAAATATAGCACATAAATACATTGCTTTAATAATTAATATTCAAAAAGATAAATTTCTGTATAAGCCACTAAAATACAACACGATTTCCAAAAAATAACTATACATCTATTATGTTTTGTCTCAAAACTATTTTCTTATATAGCATATATATTTTTTTACAAACTATATATGTAAAACAAATTTATATAATACTTGAGTAGTGTCTGAAAAAATATTAAGCTATTCTCATAAGAAAGAGCTCATGTTTTCTGAAAAATATCCATGGAAATATCAACTTTCCATTTACTGTTCAAAAATATCCTACAGAAGTTCAATAATAATTATATATGGAAACTATGAATGCCATAGTAGATGAGTAACAACATCAAAACATTCTTCAAAACAATATAAATTGGCACACTGTCAGCTTAGAAGATAATAATAATACAGGTTAATAAATTTAGTATTTGATATGTCATATATTCTTATGGTAATGTGTTAAGAGTTAAATATAAGTCTTATAGCATATGGAATAATAAAAGTAATAATATAATAATTTTCATTACTATTTTATACTTTATATATATATATATATATATAGTATATAAATATAAAATCTGTAATGCATATATATATATATATATATATATATATATATATATAACAGAGTACATGCACAAACAGATGTGAGATATGCTTTAAATTTGTAAAGTTAGCAAAATTTGTCTTTTGCACATTTGACTAATTAATTGTACTAGTTACAGTCATAACATTAATGGTGAAAAGAAAACTGTGGGCTTATTAAAGAGATGAGAATAAGAAATTAGCATATTTGAATGGTAATTTCTTGCTAATTTCTTATTCTCATCTCTTTAATAAGCCCCACAGTTTTCTTTTCACCATCAATGCCATGACTGTAACTAGTACAATTAATTAGTCGAAAGTGCATTAGGCAATTTTTGCTAACTTCACAAATTTAAAGCTTTCTCACATATGTTTATGTATATTCTCAGTCTCTTACATTTCTTCAAGATACTGCTTACTAAAAAAATTTGACATTACACACACACATATATATGTATAATGAGAATTTCAAAAATTAAGGTTTTAAAAAATTGTATACACTTCTTTGTAAAACATTTATCAATATAAAGAGTCCCTAATCATTATTAAAAGTTGAAAGACTGTTATTCATGTACAACTATAGGGAATATTATCAAGTATTCTCTATAAAACAATTTTAAATTAAGACTTTGATTTTATGTAATATAAATGGTAAACAATAAAAACTAAGTAGTATAATGATAGAAGTATTTTATGATATCATACAAAATAATTTAAGAATGCTTTATAATAAATTATTGATAAAAGAAATACAAAAAAATAAATTTTTTTAAAGCATGAAAATATCATTATCAATGATAATTTTTAAAAATAAAATTTATTTTCTTAAATTTATATAAAAGTATTAATAAAAAAATAACATATATATAAATGATAGCATTGAAGTAAATTATAAAATATTTATGTAATTTTAAAAATAATCACAATCATAATAATAACCATCTTTCTTCCTAATATTGTAGTCATTTTCAACATATGCATACATTTCAAGTAATCAAAAAGATTAGAATTTTATTTAAATTTTAGAAAACATTTTTGTAGACCAAGATAATTACATAATAATATAATCTTTCTTCCTAACATTGCGGTCATTTTCGATACATGCATACATTTCAAGTAATTAGAAAGATTATAATTTTATTTAAATTTTAGAAAACATTTTTGTAGAACAAGATAATTTCTTTGATTCTAGAAAAATTGAATCTGTAACAAAAACACTAGAATTAACAATATATATATAGAATAGTTTTCATATCTATTAAAGCAGTAACAAAATAATTAAATAAAAAGATAAAACTAAATAAATAAATAAGAAAGCAATGTAATCTATTTTAATGATTTTGTAAATGTTTTTCAAAATAAATATAAAATTTAAACTGAAAATAAATGAAAATTTAAAATGAAAAAAGATAAATATCTTATTTTAAAAGCATTAATAGTATTTTTCTTGATTAAATAAAAATGGAGTATATTATAAGTAAGAATTAAGTAAAGAAAAAAAAAGTTTAAAGATAAATAATATTTTGAAATTTGGAGGAAAAAAAAGATGCAGTAGTCATGACACATATTTAGTATGAAATGAATTTAAAAGGTTTTCCAAAAAAGTATGTAAAAATCCACAGATTGATCAGGAATCAAATGAAAGTAAAAGACATAGTTAAATATGCTAGAAAATTAAGTGAAAATGGGATTGACATTAATTACTAAGAGGAAGAAATAATAGATGGAAGCAAAAATTTATATTACGGAGAATAAAAAAAGTTTTACAGAAAAGAATGCAATTAAAAACAGTTTAGAAAAATGAATTGATATAAAATGGTGAGTAAAAAATGGAAGATTTTGAAGAAAGACTTTGATAAAGAATTAATTAAGGAATATATAAAATTATGCCCATAATATGGATATGCAGAACTAAAAACTAATCTAATAATTCATAATATTAGAATATATCTTAAATTTACTTATATATATTGTAATCCAGTGCTTTTGGCACTTGGTTTCATTTAACATTATTTATGCATGAAATTGATGTTATTCTTTAAAAAAATAAAAAATAAAATAAAATAAATAATATTTGGTTAATAAAGTGTGCTATCCCTTTTACCTAGACATGGTTTGTGTGAATAAACAATATGTTCCCCAATGCAATATCATGTTTTTAAAATGACAGAATAATCTAAGTAAGATATTGGTATAAGAGCAAGTTAATATAATTTAAAACAAATGTAATAAACTGTATTTAGTTCTAAAATGGTTATATAAAGAAAAAAACCATAAATGTCAATTAAGTAAATTTTAAGATAGTATTGTTTTAAAAAAAGTAACTTCTGATGAATTTATTTTGAAGAAAATAATTTCATGTGTAATTATAATCACAGATAATTATTGTTGGTTTGAATGTATTTATTATTTTCATTTATTAAACTGTTTTGTAATACATTTTAAATAATATTGAAAACCACATGATTCTAATAAGTTATACAATCTTTTTTTTGTTTATGTTGTAATCAAATGATTTTTTTTGGTAGAGGTCACTGGGGTCAAAGGAATGACCAATAAATACTCAATTCATTTATTTTTTATATAGTCTGCTTCTGTTATTCAGAGTTAACAGTGCTAAATTTTGTAACATTATTATTTTCTAATTTTGTAAAAATAAATTTGTAATAATAATGGAAGTTCTATCTATAATGTTTGGGTAAAAATTTTGGTAAGACATTCTGTATTTATGCTATCTCTACCATTTAAAACTTTCTGCATTATTAATTATCATGTCTTGAAAGTTAGATTTTTTTTAAAAACAAAACTAAAAATGGAGGAATTAACCAAAAGTATCAATCAAATTCTTGTTTTATCTAAAGTAAGAAGAACAAATGTTTTTCAAGTTAGAACTAATTATTTAATGACTTATTCTTCTTTGTTAATATTTTCCTGGTATAAAAGAAAAATAAAGGAAATATTTGAAAGAACTAGAAAAATTTTCCTGCGTTTTTTAAAAAAATATCATCTGCTTTTATTAAAAAAAAAAATGAAGGTGTTTTGTACATTGAAATATGTTTGCCTCACTAATAATCATCTAGGGAAAAAGATGTTGAAAAGAAAAAAAAATTATATACATGCATTTTTTTTAAAGAAAAAAAAACTTATTTGAAATAAATGTGAAAATTAAATATACGTGCATTCTTTGAAAAAAAAAAAACTATTTGAAAGTAAAGTGCTAAAATTATAAAAGACAACTTAATAATATCTTTAGTGAACTGAGAATAAAATTAGATTGTGTTTTATATTATGTGCATAATTGAATTATTGTAGCTTCATTCATTCTCTAATTCAACTGCAGTTATTATAATACCAATCTCCAGGAAAAAGTGTGCATCTTCTTCAATGTTTTAGCTAGCTAACTATATGTATAGTCTTCAAATAATGTGTATGTTTATCGTCGATGTTCTAATATTAGTTTTTTTTTTAAGGATCCAGATCTTTATCATTATAATCCAATTGGGAATTAAGCTTTGTTTCTACTACATTTTTTTACATGTTTATTATTATAATTGCTAAGAAAAGACTTTTCATTAGAAAAAAAATGTGTTTATTACTTCCAGTACTTTGTAGACTGTGACTGGATGGAAACTCTTTACCTGGATAGACAGCTCAGCAGAGAAATAGTTCTGCTAATGTGATACTATTTATTTATGTAATGTGTTTTTTTTTTTTTTTGGTTTTCATTTTAAAAAAGAAAAAACTAATTGGTAAAATTGTATTTTGTATTATAATATTAATGTATGTTAAAGTTTATATTTATTACATAATATTTTAAGGAACTTGTAATGACAAGTGTATGTCTTACTATCATTACTTTAGGTTAAGTTTGTATTTGATATGAAGTGATACCTATGAAATATATCTGATTTATTACATGCAACTGGATATATGAACTATGCATGCTAGGTATCTAAAGAAAAATGTTTTATATATTTTTCTTTAATGGGTAGAACAGTACTTTAAATTTATCCGAATAACTATTTCATTAGAAAAAAAATGCTATAACAAGATGTTTCTTGTTTAAAGTCAACAGAATTTATATTGTATTAATTAAGTAATTTAGTAACAGTTATTCTTTAATAGTACAACCACTTTATTTTAGTTTAAGCTTGTATGCTATACATTGCTGTCAAATATTCCTTAATTAGAATTAAATTCATTATACTTTTCTGCATGGCTGAGACATGTATTTTAATTCATTGGTTTCAGATATTGATTGAAGTATACATTTTAATATAGGTTTATTATTATTAGTGGGTTTTGCTATCTTTCCTAAGTGTAGAATTGGTATATGTTTAATATCAGCATATTTTAATATTTATAATGTATTTTGTTTTGTGGGATGGAGATGCTCTCCCCAAAATACTTTATTTTCCATGAGAGGATTAGTTTTGATATAGTGTTATGGTATGTTTGATAGTCAATGTGATCAAGTCTCATGAAGAGGATGATCCAGAGTTTATATAATATTTAGTATACTTAATGTGTTTTAATCCCAAGAGAGGATTATATTTGGTGCATGTTCTTTTCTTTAGGTGGTGAGATAGAGTCTACACCTACATTTTTATGCCTGAGAAATAGGCTAGAAACCACCAAATGCTTTAGTGTGGTATTTTACTCTGCAAACATTAGTTAGTATTTTTGCATTCCTCATGTGAAATTAAATATAGCTTTCCACCATAGAAGGTGTACATTATTGTTATGGCAAGGATAAATGTTGGCTTTGAGGTGTTAGTTCCTCAAGGTGCATTTTATTATCAATAGTGCCCTAGTAATTGGGATCAATATCTGTATTGTGTTACTGAACCTTGCTGGTAGTTCATAAGCAAACCAATGAAGAAAATTAATTTAAAATTG
The DNA here is from genome assembly GCA_028023455.1 of Epiperipatus broadwayi. Taxonomy (NCBI): domain Eukaryota; kingdom Metazoa; phylum Onychophora; class Udeonychophora; order Euonychophora; family Peripatidae; genus Epiperipatus; species Epiperipatus broadwayi. The sequence goes on along the minus strand of JAQFVV010000085.1, from coordinate 4,502,360 downwards.
CATATTTTAAAACACTTATTTATTAAAGAAATATTCGAACACAATATTTTAGTGTTATTAATAGTTAAGAAATATTCTTAGCTTGAATTAAGTCATTCATAATTAAAATATTTATCATAATTTATGTGGACATTAAGTTAAGCATGAAATGGTGAGTGGGACTTCTGATAAATGACCCATACTTAGTCATAATTTGTTTAATTATAAACTGTAACTTAGTTAACTTTATTAGTAATAAATTTAGTATTTTAAAAGAAATGTATTTGAACCCAGTTTATTAGGTTACACAAATAATATGCAATTAGTTTTGTGTATTTCATATCGTAACAGTAATAAAAAAATTTAGTTAGCCATATAATTAAAGGTTAGAGATTTATTTTATAGAAAGTTTACGAAAATTATAAATCAGTGTAGTGGTAAATCAGCTGCACATTTTAGCTAGTTACTCCAGTGTACTAGCTGGATTCCAAACATATAGGAATTTATTATTTTAATTTATACCCTGGTAGAGGACAGCTTAATGCATTAAAGTACTTGTAGTATCAATGTTATATTATTTAATAAATTTGTGTATTTTATTTCGTTCTGTATTGATAATAAATTGTAGTCTTTTTCAATATTCGTTGTCAATTTATTTTTTTTGTATGCCAAGTATAAGTGTGTTTGCAAAATATTTGCAAAACATTTTTTTGAGTCCTAAATCATTTCAAACTTTAGAAATCTTAATATACCAGATAAACAAATTTATGCAGATCTGAACATTTCATTTTGATTGTAGTTATTTTATGGGAATTGCAAACTTCAGACTAAACATTATGTAATTGTAAAAATGAATTTATTACCAAGTTATTAACCCTGACTGCACATTATTCCAGTTACATTTTAGTTAAATTATTAAATTAATTAGTTTTAGTTAATTTATTGTGTTGTCATGGATGATGGAAGGATACAAAAGGTACCCTTGTCTTTCTATTATTCTGGCTGAGATCCTGGATAAAAGGGCTGTATTATTCGAAATTTTATGTAATTATTTAGTTCATTATTGATCATATTTATCACCCCTTTAAATAATATAGTAGTTGTTATGATATATGAGGACACATTAGCTTTTAAATGAAGTGAATGTTTCCTATAGCCTACCAGAATGCTAGTCATGTGTGACAGCACAGTATTGTAGAGTATTTTCTTAAAGTAAACAAAGGAACCCTGAGATTATTATTATCATTATCATTATTTTTTACTTAAGAAGTGATCGATTATTATGGATATTACAGTTGCATTGTGGCATAAAAGAGTTTAATTTTCAATTGTGCTATAAGAAAGGTATTTTCAAATTATATTGGCAAATAATTTATGTAATATATATATTTTAAAAACATTAACAAAAACACGAGGCTATCATTATTGTTTAAAGGTGCAAATACTTATAGTTCAGAGAATGTGTTTTTGATAAAGAGAAAATATTTTTATTCTAAATTATTAATTAGGGAATGATTGCAGTTTCCCTCTCTTCCCAGGATATTTATTTTACTGATGACAATTTATTTTATGATTTTAATTTCTTTCTTTATCTTAACTGCATATCTCTGCAGCTGAATGTTTTATAACTAACCGACCACTGAGCATAGTCCGCGTTTTCATTTATAAATCTATATTCATTTAATCAGAGTCTCAAAGTAATAGTTATTTATTTATTAGGTAGAAATGAATTATTTCCATTAAGTTAAATTAGGTTAAAATTAGAATACATCATTCAATTGCATCAGTTGATTTACTTAGCTAATTGAATATTTTTACTAGTTAGAAATAATATATTTTGAAGGTTAGAATATATTTACTACTCATACTCAAAATTAGCTTTCTGATTCAAGAAAACAAAAAATTAACATGATTACCCATTCTCTTACACATTACTGTAACTTTTTAAGAAAATGATAAGATTTTGAATAAATTCTTCATAAATTTGACATTTGTCTTCTAAAATATATATAAATAAATCATTTGACAGTAAATAAATTATAATATAGAAGTTAAAATATTTAATGAAATAAGCATTATTATAACTACAGCAATTTTTACATGTTTGATTTAATCATCAAATATTATAATTTTTAACAATAATGCATATTTGACAAGTTTTATATTAATCCAAAATATATGAAAACAAAATCAACCCAATAGAAATAATAAAAAGCACTACTGGAGATGAAAACACACAACAACTGCCTATAGTTAAACTGTAAAATTGATGAAAATCTGCAAAAAAAAAATATCTCTATCTAAAGTGAATTGCATTACATGGATATTTTCTTTTTATAAAAAAAATATATAACTAATAAAAAAATAAGTAGTTTTAATTTAAGTTTTTAAGAAGACTTCATAAAAGAAGTATAAAATTTCTTAGGAAAAGTAATTATTTTTTAACTGACATTGAAATATCAAATTTTATTATACTTTAAAATATCTTTTTATAATTTAAAAAAATATAGTTAGAATTTTTAAAATGTCAATTATTCAGTGTAGGCATAATAATTACATCACGGTTATTTATTTATAAATATATTAAAGTTTAAGTGTTTTTGGAAAATTCTGCCAAAAGCTACCACAAATGTTATGCGTTGTTTTATAATTTAATGAATGTACACATGCAGAAATTTATGATTTAAAGACAATATTTATTCTAAAATATTTAAAACAATTTACATCCGCTTTAATTAATGACAAAACAACATAATCAATGGCGATTTATTTAAATTAAATTAATATAGTATATTCAATTATGTGAAGATTTAATGTAGAATGACTTAATAGCAATCAGTATTATGCTTGATTTATAATAAAATTTCTAAAATTTAAGCATAAAATAAAGTACTGTTAAAAACAACAACGTTATGTCATTATTTTTTTCTTGAATAAATATTCTGTTAATGTCAAATAAAACAAATATTTTTAATATTATATATCTGGTCACTTTATTTGCATTTAACATTGGCCATGAGATAAGACTTGCATTGTAGATTGATTTTAATACTTTTTTTATTATTTATGTTTATACGAACCATCACTCTCCACACTATCTCATAACACTGATACACTTGAACACATATATGTTGAAAAGATAAATAATCACCAATATATGTATTTCATGCTAAACCAGCAATCATCAGTTGGTCCAGATTACCATCTCTACACATATCCCTTGTATATGTAATAAAATGAATTATGTCCTGTACATGAGGGGTCAGATTGACCTTAGGTCAACATGGGTGTGACAAGATCTCAGCCTCAGGGTGGCCTTTGAGCATTCCATCATCAGATTTTCAATTGGATGGTTGAAGAGTTGGAGTGTGGAGTAGATTGAAGCCTGTCCATTAAAGTATGAGGATTGGCTATCTTAATATATATCTGAGCACTTATAGCATATATGTGTAGAGATGGTAATCTGGACCAACTGATGATTGCTGGTTTAGCATGAAATATGTATATTGGTGATTATTTAGCTTTTCAACATATATGTGTTCAAGTGTATCAGTGTTATGAGATAGGGTGGAGAGTGGTGGGTCATGTAAAAGTCTGTGCTCATATACCCTATATATTACACATATAGACACAAGTATATAATAAGCCTGTGTGTTTCAGTTATTTATGTTTATATATATAAATCTAGAAAATGTTTACCCCAATCATCATGCATAATATATTTTACTATATTGCAATTTATATGGAAACTCTATATATAATCTAGACATATAAGCAAATGAAATCAAATCATTTTTATACTTAAAACATTTTTTGTTTTACATTAATGTTGATAAAAGTTTACAGTTTAGCATACTTAAAATAATACATTAAAACAACTAAGTTTTCTGTTTATTACACACTTAACCAAACTTAAAATATGAACTCTTAAGAACACATGTTAGAAAAAATGAAAACTTACTAAGTGCTTACAAAATTTGAATTTAAAAATTTTTTAAAATATTTTTTCCCACAAAATTTTAAATTATTCCAATTAGAACATACAAAAACTTTTTAAAAGTAGTCAATTAAACTAAGTTTAAATATTTAATTTAAATTCTTGCATATTAAAATAATTATATAAAAGCAAAAAATAATGGAAAAATTAATAAAAAAAAATCATTGAATGGCACTTCTGTACATTCATTCAATAATGATAACAATGGTAATAATTTGCATTTTACCAGTCATGTTAAATAGCAGTATTTATACTACAAATTTAAAAATGATTTTCTAATGTCATTCATTTTTTAAAAGCATGAAAAATGTAGAGTCATATCTTTAACACTAACAATATCAGAATAGCTTGTAGTGGCAAGAAGGTTTAAAAACAAAAGATATATGATTTATTAATAATTCAGACTCCAAAATGAACAGAAATTCCTTCAGCATGCAATTAAATATGGTTAGAAGCATGCACAATAAAAAATAAAATTTGAAAACATTGTTTCCTATAAAACATTATGACAATGTTTATCTTTTAAAGAGAATGCTCTGAATTAAAAATTCATTGCTCTGAATTGAAAATGCATTCAAGGCATCAAATAAAATATAATTGAATAAAAAATGTCGTATAAAGATATATGAATGAAATAGACAAAATATGTTTATTAAACAAGAGAAATAAACAGAAAACAAAGTGGGATTTTTAGAGAAAGATGATTTTTATTTGAGTTTAAATAGATGATATGGATGAAGATATTAAAATGAGAAGTTCAAAGAGAAAAAGTAATTTATCATAAAGCACTAACTTCTTACTAAATCCATGCTGTTTTTAACTATGACTAAAACTAGTATGGAGTAGTATCCAAACATGAATATCAATGGATAGTTATAGAAAACAAAAATTTTTTTACATTGAAGCAGATTATTCTTCATTAAAGTAGCTGCAATTCATAGAAGAATTTTCCACAATGAGCAGCTAGAAATCCAAGTGTAATGCTTTTCACTTATTAACCTGACAATGAAAATGATGCATAACTAAGGTTACTATACCACAAAATCTTGACAACCTTTTATTGTGATGCAGTTAATCTATACAAATTTTTTAAAGGCAACTATGGATATCAACAATTGATAGTAACACAGTTAATTACAAACTATGGGATCAAAGAATATGAAACCTCTAAGAAGAATGAAAGTATTAAAATGAAAGCTTTCAAAGTGAAGGATTTTAAATGCATAAAGGTTTCAAAATGAAGGATTTTAAATGCACAAAAAAGAATTTCATGTGCACATATATTCATTGACAAGGTGGGTACAAATACACAGTTATAACTTTCAGAATAATAGGTGAGATCATTTATATATTATATACCTAAGTTTTAAGAATTTATTTCAAGCAATTTTAGCTAACAAAATATAATTAATATAGTTATAATTACTATAATCCATGAATTAATAATTTCTTGTTGATATTTTTGGTTTGAATGCTAACTTGCAAATTTCATTGGATGCAAAGGGATGTTGTTTTTGTCATCAGTTTCACTTCCTCACAGTTTTCCATTTTTAATTCTCCTATTAAGAATCAAAAGTTTTATTTACTTACTCTTAAGAATTGTATGCTATTGACTACCATCTAGATTAAGGGATTAATATTTAAAATATGTATTTTGTCAAGATATATGAAATAATACAGAAATTAAAAAAAAATTAATTTGAGAATTTTTATTAAAACACTAAAGTTAGTATTTTATAATCCATTTTAATAGTTGACAAAGTTTAAATTATGTATATGAGATTAAAATTTTTATTTGGATTTCCATTTCTTAAAATTAACTACATCCACTTCATTTTAATATTTGAATTATTAAATCATTGACTTATATTTAATTATTTATATATTTATTAGTTCTATATTCATTTTAACATCCATCATTTGAGATATATGTATAATATAGTACAATTAAGAACTATGTTTAACTGAATATAAGTGTGAGAAATAACAGATTTATAATGGAGTTATGTGAATAAAAATGAATCTGTTATTTCATAAGAATGCTCCAGTAACTAGGAGGTTTTGTAGTGGTCTGATAATTTGATCATCTACTATAAATTCAAGCCAGCATTATTATAACTCCTCTGGCCTAACTTCTTCTGGATCTGGTAAGGGCAATTGCCAGAATTACACACATTATAATATTTGGCATCCAAAAAATGTAAGTTGAATACATAAGTAAGAATAATTTACTCAGAATTGCTTATAAGTTGCAGTTGTATTTACAGTTATTAACACAATCATATTAAAGTAAAAGGAGTTTATTAACAAATGAAATGAATTTTAGAATTAAAACTGTTTAATTTATTCACAATCCACCATTTATTAAAACTTATAAGTAGATATTACAATATGATTGTATTAATGATATTCTCATTTGGTTTTAGATTTTTATAATACATTTTTATTTCTTTTTAAACAAAAATTTAAATTTAAATTCTAAAACTTAAATCTAAATTTTTTAATTTTAATTTCTAATTTTCTCTAAAACTGTTACATAAACATATATAGTATTTTTGAAATCATTCTCTATTAAATTTAATTTTTAAAATATACTTAAACCTGATATTTTGGGTAAAATAACAACATATACAGTGCAATGAGTATTTCTCCATTACTAAAACCTGATATTTTGTTACAGCACTTCGAATCAATCTCCATTAAACTTAAATATTCCTAAAATGTACTGGACTTGGTTTTATACAAGTAGAGTCTTATAACTGCTGAAGTTTAATACAAAAATTAATTTGATTCACTATAAAAAGCAAAATTTATTATAAGAATATTTATTGATTATATTAAGATTTATGACTCCTGAAGCATACTGTGAGTAGATTAAGAACAGCATTGAATTTTACTTTAGCAATCTTTTTGGTACTAGATATCATTCTGCACCTTAACAATAATTCACACAGAAAAAATTACCACTGTCAAATAATAATCAATAAATTAAAAACATTTAGTATATTATTTCAAAATATTTGCACACAGTACAAACTCAAGATGCCAGTGGAACTGCTATACATGAATACATAAATTCATGCTGAAGTTAGCATAAAAAATAAACAACAAAATATCATTATAATGTATAAATATATTTGATATATATGCATAGATATTAAAAAGCAAATTAATACTTTTTTTAATAAATGCTTGAATAATATTCTAATTATTTAACTCAATAATACAATTTTCTATACAAAGCTTACTTATTAAAGCAAATCATTTTGGACTAGTAAGATGTTAATGTTTAAATATTTAAAATTTAGTGTGATTAAAAAAATTAAAATTTCATCAACAAAATAAAAATAATTGTTTTCAATAATTATAAATGGTAATCCCATCTAATAGATTTATTAAAATCAACAGTAATATTAAAATAGATCATCATCAGCAACAAACAAAAAATTCCAAGAATCTAATAAAAGTTATATGGAAATCATGATGCGCAGTTATAGATACCAAAGTAAAATCAGATTTATATATAATCAGAAATAGTAAAAGGGTAGTAATATACCAAAACAAGCAAATGAAGGACAAAATTTTTTACATAAACTTTTAGTTGCCTAGCTAATTATTTATATATAAAATAAGTATGAATGACGCGCATTGACTATTTGAGCTTATTAGTAAAATTTAATAATATAAACATTAATAATGTAATAATAAATATAATGGACAGGCCTTTACTAATATTAATTGAACAAACTTACATTTTTAAGGGCAGAAAGTAAATAAGGACATAAAAGATATAATAATAAAATGGGTAAAAAAATGTACACACAAACAGAGCATAATATTTAATTTAAATTAAAAAGCCAGAAACATTTTTATAACACAATACCTTTATCATGAAATATATTACAATTTTAACATAACTAATATAAAATAAAAAAAAGCAATTAAAGATTAATTATAATAATATATAGTTTTAATTAAATTATAACAATTTATTAATTACTGTGAATAAATATAAGCACTTCAGCAAATAGAATGAAAAAAATAAATAAAAAAAAAGTGGAGAATATGTTGATAGAATGTCTTTCATTTCTCACATTTAAAAATTTATAACCACATATCTTGTTAGTTTTACCTATTTGTAAAATATATGGTATGATATATATAAAATAAGTTGGAAAAATAAGATAAAAACAGAAAAAAATGAAATTATGATTAAAGTTTTTAAAATACTAAAAATATAAAATGCAAAAGAATTATATAGTAGATTGAAAAAATCTCAATCATACATAAGATAAAAGATATATTAAAAAATTAAAAATAGAAACAAACATTTTGATAGACATATTTAACTTTCTGCAATGATCACAACCAGATGCTCGAATCTGGATAAGATGAAGCATTTAATTTTTTTACATTACAAATAAACTTATAATTTTCTTTCAGTTAGTCAACATATAACTAATCCAGTTGGTTATCAAGTTTATAGATAAATGAGTACTTAACTATTATTAATTAGAGATACATTTTCAGATTAATCTGGATTGGTCAGATGAGGATCAATATGCTGCCTAAAATATATATACATAAATAATATGATACAGTCTTCATCAAAGGATCCTTATACTGGAAAAAAGTTAAGCACTTTCTTCATTATTAGTTTTTACCCAAAAATATGTCAAAAAAAAAAAAAAACTCTTTTAATCCAAAGCTTATGTTTTAACATAAAATACAATAAAATCACATAATAATAGTTCCTTTAAATGTATGATTACATTTCCCAAATGAGCTCTAGTTTGTTATTTTTATTTATTTTTCTATTCATTTTTTCCATTCCAAATGTTTATGTCTATAATAATTGAGATGATAAATATAATTATTCCTTTCTTCAACTATATTTCCTTTGCTACAATGTTCTTAGAAATGTAAACTAGTAATACACCAATTTTACCCAAAATTCAAAATTTCTGAGTTCAGTTTATTAGAAATTGCTTCAAAAATATCATATTTAAATAATTAAAATTTCATTTTAAAATTTGATTTTTTCTTGTCTAAATTTTTAAAATTTTCTTAAATATAAAAATGAAGACAATTTTGATTAAGTCAATCTTTCTATCAAAATTTTCATTAATTTCTTTATCTTTAATAATGATTTGGTTTTTAAAGTATTAAAAATAGTTTGTATTCATGTATAATCAAATATGTTTTCATAATCAATAAAGTCTAAAACAAAAATAATCTCATTGCCTCTCTAAGATATGTAAAGGGAGTATAATACAAATTATTTTTTCTATCCTAGCTGTTCTTTTAATTGAATATAATCTAGCTTTGTATTTTTCTGTATAATGAAAAGCTTTTAGAAATTTGAAAATAAATTAATTTCTTGAATTCATTATGTCATTGTTTTTTTATTTTTGTATAATAAATAATGAAATATCTGATGCTGAGAATATTAGCTTACCTTAAGCATAGCAAAAACTTCATACATTCTTTTTTATCAGCTTCAAACATTTGAATTATTATATGATTTTACTATTTAAGGTGATGTAATGCTTTTCATTTAATATTTCATCTCCATCTTTGAAATTACTATCTTTATTCATAAAACGATCATGTAAAAAAATTAGGAAAAATATTAAAATTTTCTTTACCACATCAATTTATCACTTGATATTGATTTCTAATATTATATAAATATCATTACTATTAATATACTAATTTTTCCTTTCAGTAGAAACAATGTTAATTCATTCTATCAATTAATTTTCTCTCACTCATTTTGACTATATAATCATTTTCAGGGTATTCTATTAATTATTCCTACAATTGCATATAGATTTATAAATTATACAAAGATGTATAAAAAATAAACTATTTAGTAATAGTTACCTGCATATTTATAAACTAAACATATATATTCATAATTTATATTTACAAAAATAACTTTCACAATTAATTAATTCAATAACATCAATAATAATATTAATAATATATCTATACTCATAAATTTAAGCCTTCAAAAATCAAAATAAATTTTTTTATTTTCAATTCACCTTTATCCAATTACTTTTTCAATTTATCAAATAATTTTTTAACATATCTATTAATTATTTACATGCTTGAAATAAGAATATATTCCTTTTTTTGTACTCAAATGTTTTTTTTTTTTTTTCATTTATTAAAAACAATAAACTTTTATTTAGCTTTTTGCAATTAGTGACATTTTTTCTATATATTAAAATATTTAATTAAATTTAATTACTATCTTTTTATCATTATTACAAATGACTATTTATAGTACAGGAGATTTGGACACAGACTTTCAAGCTCTTATCAGCCAACCAACACACAAGACCACACACATGTGAAAAAGATAAATCTCCAATATATGTATTTCATGCTGAATCAGCACTCATCAGTTGGTCCAGATCATCATATCCCACATACATAAGTAATCATTGCTCAGTTTATATTAAGATAGCAAATCTTCACATTTTAATAGACAGGCTTCAATATACTCCACTCTCCAACTTTTTAACCATCCATATCATTGAAAATCTGATGATGGAATGCCCAAATCCCTTATTAATACCAATATCAGATTTTCAATGATATTGATGGCTGAAAAGTTGGAGAGTGGAGTAGACTGAAGCAGTGTCTATTAAAGTGTGAAGATTTACAATGAGCATTGATTATATATATGTGTGGAAGATGATGATGTAGACCAACTGATGAGTGTTGGTTCAGCACAAAATATGTATATTAAAGATGTGGTCATGTGTATTGGTTGTATAAAATAAAGTAGTCAGCTGAAGGGAACTTAAAAGTCTATGTTCAAATCCCCTATATTACATCCAGACTCCAGGTATATAAAGTACAGTTGCATTTAAAATGTTGAGTTAATAATTTTTATTATTACTTTTATTTAAATTGGTTTTTACTTTTTAATGTAGAAATATTCTCATTCTTTTTTTGCACATTTAATATTTTCTAGCACTTTTACTATAAAATTTAAATGTTTATATTTTTATGCATGTAAATGTATTTTTAAATTTTTATCTTTTATATATTGCTTCAGCCTAGTTTTTATTTAGTTATGCTTATGTATAAAAAATATTATCTTTCTATATATTAATCTAATTTCAATTTTATTTTTATATTTCTTATTTATATTTATTTCTTATTTTATAAAAAAAGTTCTTAGAATAATTGGATATAAAGGGTGAAAATAATCATATAATAAGTTAGTTGAAAATGCAGCATGAAATATATATGAGTGTAGATAAATTTAATTCATAGAGTAAATAAGATTTGTAAAGAAAATAAGCATAAGAATGATATTTTTATTTACATTGGAATTAATGAGCTAATAGTGAAAGAAAAAGATAGCATTCTATTTAGTAAAATTTCAATTTATTGTATTATGTAATTAATAGCTAATGACTGCTTGCTTACATAGTTTTAAATGAGTTTTGCTATTAACACAACTATATTAAATCTTAATAAATATTGATGATAAATGGGTATATATAATTATGTTTACTGGGACAAAAAAAAAGCATTCAAACTCTCATCACTTAGTGATTGGTTCTCCTAGAATATTTTTCTTCTGGAAGAGTTAGGGGGGGGGGAGTTGATAAAAGTCAGTAGTCTATTTAAAAATTGTTTCATTTTTTATTTAAGTGAAGAACAAGTTACTATTAAGCAAAATTGATATTAATTTATACAAGTTAAACACCACATTTGGCAATCAATTAGTTAAGAAGTTCTTATTCTATGAAATTTTAGATTATTTGAATCTAATATAGCATAAAAACATCTTATACATCTAATAATGCAAATCGTTCTACTTTAAAATATTGTCAGGAATTTATTTTTATAAACACATAAAATAAAGGAGTGTAAAACTTTTTTTTTTTACTATTACATATATCATCCTCAACCATTATCACTGCAAGATGAAGGTCTCTTCAAGTTCAATCCATCTTCTCTGATCACTAGCCTCTCTTCTCCACATCACTCCTGTGTATTTTCTTATCTCATCCATCCATCTCACATGCTGTCTCTTTCTGGGTCTTTTACAATCATTTGGAATCCCATTTCAGATTTCAATTGTTACCGAAAATATCATAAATTGGAAAATATTTATACTTACCAGTAATTAATTATGTATATTTACCAGAAAAAATAATAAGTTTCATAAATAATAATTATAGCTGATCAATTTATTATACTTACTGGTAATTATGAATAATTTCCATTTTCTTTTAGTAAATATGCTACATAATGCATATATTTGAACTTAAAAATTTTGCATTTAAATTATCAAAAAATAATTATTAAAAATATAAGCTTAAGCATATAGTAGATTATTTTTTCAAAACTATCTTTTTTTTAATGATAAGTGGAAAATAGTACACAAAGCAAACATACATTCTTAATATTATTTAATAAAAACAAATTCAAACTAGTATCAAAAGTATGCACTATAAATATATAACCAAATCAAGATATTTTGGGAAAAAAATATTTGCTTTATACATTGAAATGATATATAATCATTATTTGTTATACTTATCAAAACAAAATGGAAATTATTCGTACTTACAAGTAAGCTTAATAAATTTACCATGTATAATCATTATATATCAGATTCACCACACTTGTTGATATGTATGCATAATTACTGATAAGTCTATATATTTTCTAATTTGTCATTTTTACTGAAGCATATATATTTGAAAGAAATAATCAGTGAATACATTTATGAGAAATATAAACACTACTTTCGCACTTATCCTCATATATATAATACACACCTGCACATAAAATAATTTAACTTATAAAAAACATCTATATTATTGAATAGGTAAAATTGAAAATACTCTTATCATTCAATTGCATTTAAAAATATTTCCTAAATGTTTAAAATCATCATTTTTAATGGCAATATCATTTGTATTTAAGAAAAATAAAAACTAAACAATGAATTTGATTTTCAGTTTATGTGCAAATATACTACTTTTGTTTTCTTTCTTAAAATATATGTTTGAAATACATTTGGAATTCTGATCATCTGATTGTTTAGTTTGTCATCATATCAGAGTAAAGTAAAATATTTTCTTATCAAATATTATTAATCGTTTTATATTTTATAATAGTTGGTATACTTAATTTATTATTACTTAATTGAACAGTAAATATTATTTAAATAAATATATGTACATATATTATATTAATTTTTTAATTTTTCATATGTCAAAGCATCGGCCAGGAAGCGAACCTGCGACAACCGTCTGCAAACAACTACTTGCTTACAAGGCGGCCGCGCTGACCTCTCGGCTACCATCGCTTGATTAAATAATTAAGCACAATTAAAATAGTAAATACCAAACTTAGTATAGTCAATAAGATGATGGATTTGATTTCTCATTTTTAGCCACAAATATAATTTGCAATACATATTTTCATTACATGAATGCCTATAAAAAGGTGAATTGAAAAAAAAAAGAATTTTTAAATCGAATAGAATAAAAGTAAAAAACAAACAAATATTAATTACTACATTTTTGATAAGACTTTTTCATTGACCATTATGACTACAAAAGGCAAACTTTTAGTTCATAAATTTTATTTTCATTTCGGTTGTTTGTAATAAAAATATATACACAAAAAGTAAATAATTAATACAATGGCATCAAAAATAAATAAAATCAATTATGCTGCTCTTTCTTATAAATTATAATAAATAATAAAAATCATATATAACAGCTATATAAATATTTAATAATAAGTATATATAAAAAGCCTTTAAAAGCACATAGTTTGGTGCCCTTTTCAAATGTTAATAATCTATTTTCATGTTAACCAATTATTGAAAATAGAGCATCCATCTAGTGTTCTATAATGAAAGTAAAATAGCAATAATAAACTAAAACATCAGTAAAATAAAATAAAACCATCATATAATATAGAGATCCAATATAACTTCAAAGAATTGATGGTATAACACAACAATATACACAGTAAATATTACATATATTATATAATTTTATCTATACTATCTTTCACAGAGTAAATAATATATATATTACACAACTTTATATATACTATCTTATATAATTTTCCACTTACCAATTGTCAACTAAATTTACTGAAGTTTTATAAATATTCATACAATTATTTAAATTATGCTTAATGTACTATGTTTCATAAATTTGTCTTCGTTTTGAATCTTTGATGTAATTTAAAGGTTTAATATTTTTAGCTTCTTTTTGTACATATATTAAGGAGTGAATGTATAAAGCATATTTATCATCTCATTTATTAATTGCATTATGTTCTTTGGCTTTTACCTCTAATTGTTTACTTGTGTGATCATAATAAATCATATTGCAAAGGTCACAGTTAATTTCAAATGCAATTCCTTTTTTATATTTTATATTGTTTCTTAATTTATAATTACCTATTAATTTATTCTGACTTTTACTATTCAACTATCTAATATTTATATGCTTATCAATATAATTTTTTTATTTTTTATTAATGTATTATAAATATTAGGGTAATATAAAAGTTTGATCCATTTCTCATTTGAACTATTGTTACTATCATCATTATAATCAGTTTGCATAGAAATATTATTATTTAATATAGATTTCTTAGAATTAAGAAGTATATTTTTAATAGTTTTAAGGTTATACTCATAGACTTTATATAATTTAATAAATTACTTCTTTTGTAAATCATCTATATTCGTATTACTATTATTTTTATCATTTCTATATTAATAATACAATATTATTATAATTAATATAATATATACTATACACTGAATATCCAGCAACATAAAAATGCAGTATATTACTTTACTGTATTTTAATTGACCATAATATAATTATTATAATGTAATACAGTAAAATATGTTAGTAATTAAAAACCTTCTCTCTTAATGTGTGTACTTCTTTAAATCTTATATTACACTTTTAATAGGGACTGAATTTCATCAGAAACTAAAAGGAATTTAGTTATAGTTTCTGAAGAAAGCTAATCCTTAGCTGAAATAATAAGAGTAGCTATATATTAGATAAAAATTCTTTTTGTATTTTCTTTTGTTAATTAATGTTTATTATATATATATAAGAGTAAATATTATTAGACAGTACTAATAAAGATTATATTAAATTCATATTATCATTTACCATTACCTTTAAGGTCTATTTATATATCAATATAATCAATTTTCCACAGTACTTGTATTAATTTCATTTTTTTAGTGCCATAAAAAGCAAAAAGATGTTGAGCACTAAACTTGTTAAAGTTATTAACAATAAATATTTAATACTTAATCTTTAGAAAATGTATTTCAAATTAGTTTTGAAGCTACAGTAAATAAATTATGGTAACTATTTGCTGTAATTTGCCCCCAAATTTATATAATCTTTATAAATATATATTTATTTTTGGAAATAGCCATTTAAAAAACAAGAAAAGAAATAAACAGGTGTTATGTTCTTAGAAAAGTAATGTTGTTTCACTGAAATCAAAAATAATATAAATATAATTGATCTCAAATACTTAAAATAGTTTACATTTGTAGCAGTTTTATTAAGATATATAAAAATCAACAATTTCATGACTTCAGTTTTTACTAAAATAAATGAATGTGGATGCATGAAATTATCAATGAGATCAATCAATATCTTACTATCATTAAGGATTCAAAGTTTCAAATGTTTACTTAATTAAATTTAGAAAGAAAAAATATTACAAAATATTTATAGCATTACACAAAACTGTAAAAAAATAATAAATATTAACATTGATATATAGATAACAATGTAGTAAAATTAGAAATAATATGGCAATAGAACTGAAAGATTTAATTAATATTAAATAGACATACAATGAAACCATATTGTATCATGTTCATTACTTTTATTTTCCTACATATATAGATATTTTTGGTCCCAGACCTAGCCCCAGATAAATAATTTTATTTTTCTTGAACTATTATTTTATAGTTATCTGTTGCTACAAATCACAATCCTAAAGCAGTATTTTTCTGCATATATATATATATATATATAAAAAAAAAAAAAAAAAAAAAAAAAAAAAAATATATATATAAATAAAGCAAAATTAAGAAAACATACAGTATTTTTTGCTCTAATTTTTTTTATTTGGATTAAGTTGAATATTTGGAAATAATGTTGTTAACAGTAATACTTCATTAAATATTGTTATAAGTGTTTAATTTTGAGTTTTAAATCATTTCAAGCACTTCTGTGTTTATTGTATGCATTTTCATCCATAATATTTGCTTACTATATTGAATTTCTATTATATTACAATATTTCTTTGAATACAGAGAGTGTACAAATAGCTCAAACAAGCTGTTAAGTGATAAGTGCAGTAAGAAAAAATATTTAAAATCTCTATCCGGAATATTCCTATTCCCAGACCAATTGGTTTCAAGCTTATGGCTCACTTCAGTGAGGAGCTAAAATATTCAGATACTAGTTCTGAAATATCAACTCAAAACCCAGCACTTATTTCATATGTAATATTTAAGTACAAACTCTGAAGTTTTCGGATATGAAGATTTACTCCATCTATCTAACTTAAATAGTTATATGGGATGAAGCCAAATTCAAATCTACCATATATTAATAGCTTCAGCATAGTCAAAGCCATAAAAGTAAAATTATAATAATCAATAAAGCAAGTCATATATAACATGACATTGCTTTTGTAAGATTGTATTTACAAAAATATAATACCGAGAGTGTACCAATAGCTCAAACAAGCTCTTAATTGATGTGTGGTAAGAGAATATATTTAAAATCTCTATATAGAATATTCCTCACAGAGATGAGCCATAAGTTCGAAACCAATTGGGCTAGGATAGGAATATTCTGGATAAAGATTTTAAATATTTTCTCTTACTGCACTTATCAATTAAGAGCTTGTTTGAGCTATTGGTACACTCTCTGTATTACATTTTTGTAAATACAAATTTATAAAAGTAATGTCACATCATATATGATGCTTTATTGATTATTATTAATTTTACCTTTATGGCTTTGGCTATGTGGAGGCTATTAATATATGGTAGATCTGAATTTGGTTCAGTCCCATATAGCTATTTAAGTTAGATAGCTGGAGTAAAAGACATTTTTACATCCGAAAACTTCAGAGTTTCTACTTAAATATTACATATGAAATAAGTGCTGGGTTTTGAATTGATATTTTAGATCTAGTTTCTGAATATTCTAACTCCTCCCTGAGGTGAGCCATAAGCTCAAAACCAATTGATCTGGGGATAGGAATATTCCGGATAGAGATTTTAAATATTTTCTCTTACAGCACTTAACAATTAAGAGCTTGTTTGAGCTATTGGTACACTCTCTGTATTACATTTTTATAAATACAAGCTTATAAAAGCAATGCCACATTATATATGACTTGTTTTATTGATTATTAATATTTATTTTATAAATAAACGAGGAAAAGATAGTAAACTTGAAGTTAAACTGAACCTTCATGAAACTTAAAAATGTCAATGAAAAAAAATAGCATTTCAAAAAACAACAACTATATCACATTGCATTTTTTATGCACACACCATACATACAATATATTGACAGATATTATGGAAGAGATTTAGATCTTACAATGTCATCCTTTGATGAGAGATGTAAAGTTTGCATAAAGCTTTTTTTATATTAAATTGTATCTTTAAATTTTCTTAATGTTTATGAAATCTTGAATTATGAGTTCAAAGATTTTCATTTTTTTAAACTGGGATTATAATTATTATGATATTAAAATTATATATATATGCTCAAACTTTTGCAAATAATGATATTTTAATGAATTCATTAAAAAAATTTAATGAATTTTTGGTACTATCATTTTTCTGTGTATATGTATATAATTCTCATTTACTGTTGCTATGATAATGAAGAATCAAGGTTTCATTTCATATATATAATATTTATGACTGCAGCTAATTTAAAAATATCATTTTACTTATGGCTCATCTTCTTATAAGGTCTAAGTATACAGCAAGAATTTTTAAATAACAGTTCCTAGCTATTTTAAGAAGACTTTTGAGAGACAAAAATGTATACCTAAACAAGAATTTCTGTATTATTTGTTTATTTTAAATGGTGTCATTAATTTATAGATTAAATAATACTTATGTTATTTGTAATTTGCAAATCAAGAACTACTATATATAGTTTGTTGCTACTGGACCATCACTTTTTATTTGCATATACAATTTTAAATTAATTTATAATTTTCAAAAACTTATTTTTATAAAAATTACCATTCTCACAGATTTCACTGTTTCTACTTGGAATTTTTTTTCTCAAGTAGATTACTGTATAATTTTTTTTTTATTTTTAAAATCTAAATAAAAAAATTCAACATTAAACAGAATCACAAGCTTTTTCACATAAAAATTCAATGAAGAATCTGCCAATCTTTAGCAAAGAATAATTGAGTTTATTCTTTTGTTTCTAAATAATATTCTTATAAAAGAATTATAAAATAAAGTCCGATTGTTAATTATTCCACCATTTCAATTAGTCCATTTTTCTTTTATTATATAAGAATATTATGAATTCATTGTTTAGTTGTTGTTATGTACATGTATAAATATGTACATATATTTGTATACTGCATTTATATTTAATAGACAAAATATCCTCCAAATATATCACTATTGAGAATAAATGTCTCTTCAACATCCTCCTATAATAAAAAATAGTGATAGAGAAGGCATAATTGATTAGACTTTCCACTGTGTGATGAGACTTTTAACAAAATTTTATAATTTATTATATGAGTAGATATACTAAATATTTACAATTAAATATTCTGAGAAAGCTATGATATTAAATAATATTATATATATGAATAAAATAATCAATTATAATTATTATGATAAGTAGCCATTAAATTTATAAATATATGTATAGAGTACAGAGTTCAGTGCTCTACGTTATACATTATTAATTTTTTTTTTAAAAACTATATCATTAAAAAAAATAACCTAAAAATTTTTAATATGTAATAACAGGTTGAATTTTTTTTTTGAAAAATTAAGTTATATGCTTAAAAATAAGGTTTTATAATTATATATATATAATTATTTAATATCTTTAACTTACCTGGAATATTTAATTAAACCAATCTTAAATAATACAAGGAATACATTCTACTTAGCAATAATAGATATAGATTTTTCGATGAAATTTTTTTATTTATTGGATAATACTTATTTCAATAATAAAAAAAACAACAAGTAAATAAAAATGTGTCTGGCTTTTAAATATTTTGTAATATTTAATTTTACAAAATAAAATAAAAATATTTATAATGAAAAAATTAAATTATTTGATTTATAATTTTTTTACCCAGTTATTTATATCTTTCAAGTGTATATGTTTAATAATAATGGCAATCATTTCATATAACATTAACATTTTGATTGAGTCAGTCCTAATAGAAATTGGCATGATTTTTTTTTTTAATAATAGAAAAATAGTGAAAATAAATAAACACACAAAAACACAAAGAAACAAGCACATACACATTAAGATTAAAAAAAAAGAATGCAATAAATAGCATGAATATTAAAAGATTATTAATTCAACTTAAAAAAAAGTCCATGCCAACAACTTTATTTTACCTCAAAGATGTTCATTGTTTATCTGTAGTTTGTTTCAGATAATAGAGATTATTGTATAGCTTAACAGTATTTAAATTTTGAATAAAAATTAACACATACATATGCATAGTAGATGTATAATTTATTAAAAAAACATTGTAAAATATTTATTCAAAATATTATCATTAAATAACATCATTATCTTACAATTACTTATTATTAATTAGATTAACAAATATCTTAACAATCTTTTAAATATATTCACAAAATCTACAAATAAATAAAAGTACACGTAACTGAATTTTTTTTATAAAGAAACTGATGGAAAAAGAATGTTATAAATTTTGAGCACTGACCGACAGTTGATAACATACATTAAACTAAAATACTTATTTTCTAAAAGTTGATTACAGATGTGAAAGAAGATTGAACGAATTGTTAAAAAAGTAATTTTCCAGAATTTAATTAGTTTTTGATAGATTTACTGGTAAATTAAAAAAAAAAGATAGACC
>JAQFVV010000085.1:3187052-3193878 GCA_028023455.1 Epiperipatus broadwayi | reverse complement strand
TCCATACTTTTACTTAAATGTTTTTGTTTAAATTATTAAAGTATTCCACTATAAGATCACTAATATTATCGATAAATTAATATTCATGTTCCTACCTTTCTTACAAAAACCAAAAATAATTACATTTTTAAAAATAAATGAGTCAAAACTATATTTACTTATTCTTCAGCTGAGATGGAAATTTTCTTTTATAAGAAGTTCAAAATGTCTTATTTTCTTGAGAGTTTTTTTTAAATGTTCTCTTCAAGAGCAACTCTACAACTCCCCTGTTGCTTCCTTGATGATGAACAAGACAAACTGTTTTCTGGAGGTGGAGCATTGTACTCCTTCCGGTATGAAAATCTCAGATTTCAAAAATGAATAATAAAAAAAATAATACGATGTCTGGAAAAATCTTGAAAAAATTAAATAAAACAATCATCGATCCATTCTGGAAAAGTTAATAGAATAATTTTATGACTTCTATAATCCAGAACGATGATTATTAAAATCATAACAAAAATCATAACTCTTAAAATAATTCCTGTGAAGCTTCTATACTATAGTATTCCTTGGCCTGGTGATGCATCAAATCCCCATTTGATTTAACTCAAACTTATCCGGATAAGCTTTTTGTGCAATATAAAAGTATTTTCATAATTCTATACTTTTATTTACCCGCATATTCATTTTCTTTGTAGGTTTTTTTTTTAGTAAAATTTATTACCATTTGTTATCTACTTTGAGAAGTTTCACTATTATCTTAGAAATTATCCGTTTTAAATAATTGTAGCAAAAAATGTGTATAACCCTCTATCATTCATAGGTTTTATACATACACTTTTCTAAATATTTCCTCAGTTCTTTACTTTCAAAATAATTTCTTGCAAATATTTTAAATGTTTCCTTCAAAAAAGAATATAACATTAATTTGTTTCCATCAATTATTATAAAATATGCTTGTCATTTTTTTACATATTAATCTCTGGACAAGGCTATATTGCTGTTATATAAAAATAATGCATATTTTACTTTTAACCAGAAAATAGCTTTCCTATTAAGCTTCTTGTACAATGTCCATAAAAATAATTTATTCACTGGAATAGTCCTCTGTGTTAATATTATTAATATTATATTTACAATTATTATATTTATCTTTAAAATTTCCATTACATACATGTTAATTATAGGCATTTTCATATTTTTTATTGCGAAGTACATTAAGTTTCTGATGAATACTCCTGGTAAAAAAGACTTTATAAAATTAGACATGCATATTAAAATGAAGTTATTAAACTATTTTCATTATGATGCTCTCTTTGCAAATACTTATAATAAATATCCTTATGACTTTGCAAAATATATTATAGGAGAGCACTAAAAAATTGACTAAAAATAATAAAAATTTAAAATTACTATCACATCAATCACCAATACACATTTTAATCACCCTTAATACATTTTTAATCACCCCCTTGATACCCCCATGCAATCAGTATTTATATCCTAGAAAATACGCCATTCTATTTGGTTGATTCTTACCTTTCATTTGATTACCAAATTTGCATAATGTTACAGGCTTACACAATTAAATTTCAAAATAAAAAACATGACATTAAAACTTTAAAAATATTATTTAAAATATTACTTTTTAAATCAATTATTACTTTACTAAATTACTTAAACATTTAGAATGACTTTTTAAAGACAATATTTAATAAATTTGTCCAACCTTTAATATTTAATTATCTATTTTATTTTAAAACAAAATATTTAACTTTTTTATTAACTGTCTTCTACATTTTTTTATAATCCTATTTAAAACATTTTATATGATAGTTAACATTTGCTTTTGTGATAGGTAATAATTATATCCAATTCTATAATGCAATTTTAAAATATTTTGAACTTTAACTAATATAAATACTAGCAAGCATGTGTGTATAACCATATTATTATACAAGTCACATGACTGATATAACCTAGACAGATTATCTGATTTTCTGTCTGGGAATAATAATAAATTGCTACACTACTTGTATTAAATAAAATAATACAATAATACAAAATTTAGAATAATAATTTGGAAATATAGAACTAAATACAACTTTCACTACCATAAACATTACTTTTTAAAATATATGATATTAATTTAATTATTAAATGTAATTTATATAAATAAATATAGCATTTATTTAACTATAAGTTTAAGACTATTAAAATTGAACTTTTTAAAACATACTTTTAAATATTTATAGCTGCTTTATCTATTATGGAAGCCAGCTTTTCCAACCATATGTAATAATATTTTTAGCTTTACTTAACTGTTCTTAAGTGATTGATCATAATTTTTATGCATTATGTAAATTGTATCTTTAAGATAATATTAATATAATACAACTAAAACATCAAGAGAACATATTCTAAATTTAATTTTTTTTAATAATTTACTGTGATGAGTTGATTATGACTTATATAGAGAAAAGGGCACAACATTAAAATTATCTAATTCCTGCTACGAACCCTTCAGAATATTTACAAAAGAATCATTAAGGCATTTCTCATTAAAGGTTTTGTGATTTTTTCTAATTTTATTTTTTAATTAAGAAAAACTTGATGCTTATTGTCAATCAGTGTTGGACAACTAGCTTTGTTGGATATATATGGACATGTAAAAAAAAAATAAACTTGTAAATAACAGCTATTCAGCTGTTCTTTTTTTTCTGTACTCTAATAAGACTTATTAATATCTTGAGCTATCCATGGTTATAAGGTGATAGTGCAAGCTTACTTATATGTTACTACCTTAAAAAAAACAGATTTAAAAGCATACTCTTCAGCTTTTAACCCTAAAACTTCTCTGGTTACATACATTTTAATGATATATATATATATATATATATATATATATATATATATATATATATATATATATATATATATATATATATATATATATATATATATATAGTAATGGAAAGAAGACATTTGTAACAGAAATAATAATAAATTGATAGAAAATGATTTATTATTAACATATATGTTTATCTAATCTGTTATTTGTAACAGTAAGTAAAAATTGTCACAGTATAGATAAATAGATGAGTGATGAAATGATAGTTGCCATAATTCAATAACCAAACACTAAACAGGATAATGATATGCTACAGCGGTTCATCATTTGTAACCAAGTAAACTAAATGAGAAATGAATTCACTGTGTTAGCCAAAATACAATTTATAATTAAATAAGGATGATGCTAACATGTAAATAAGAATATATGCACATCATGCTCTATCTGGGTGTCTATTTCTAATTAATTAAATATAACATTATAGCCCGATTGCAACTATCCTAAACATTAATTCTGTCACATTAGTACTGAAATAAATAAGTTATCTCATTTCTCCATATAAAATAACAACAATGACAGTTAAAACTATCATCATTAAAGATTTAATAATATCTAAATATTGGGGATGTCATTTGAACAATAAAACATACTGGCCATTGTCATCAAATAAAAGAATATTAAATATAGCAACTGAATCACTTTGAGATTCCTGGAGTGCATTATGCTTATCTCCCATACTAGGTTCTTTTAACAAAGAATCCTTCCTATTCTTCTTTCCAACCATATAAGACCATTCATGGTCACATGCACACACTGGTGCTATTCATGACAACTTATAAAATATATATTATATAAAGTTAATATTATGAAGTTGGAAAGGGATTATATCACTCTTTATTTAGTTTATCTAAGTATATGTGTTTTCCCACAAGCGCCACTAGATTGTTTTAAATCTAGATAAATATCTGTTTAGAGTGTACTGAGTTCAAACTCATTCGGTACATTTTTATCACACATGACTTGGATGACTAATGAAAAAATGACATTCTTACATTTTATCTATATCGATAAAATTACAAGATCCCAATATTACCAAAATTTATATTATAGATCAAAGACTCTTATAGACATTGCTAGCTCATTTTATGTATATTGATGAACAGACAAGTATCATCTTATTAATGGCTTCTAAACAAGCATCGTGAAAAACATTATTAATATTGATGGCCATTTAACTAGATTATTTATCACAATATAAAGGTGATAATGATGATGATAATAATGATGAATGATAATAATAGTGATATCATAATAATAATGATAATAATAGTGATGATGATACTAGCCATAGCTTATTAATAAACTCACAACAATAAATTAATCTTTATAAACTCATATGCATTTATTAAAAATTATCCTATTTCAAACTAAGATTTAAATATTACATTTACTAGCATTTATATAAGTTTATAGTTATTTACTAAAATACTTTTATAGTTAAAACCAGGATTTAATAATACTAGTGATGATGAATGATCATCATGAATCTCTATGCATGATATTCATCTTTCTATAAATCTTTATTTACTACATATATTAATTATGCTAAACATTAGATTTAATGATTATAATTTATTAATGATGATGATGGCAATCATAACTCTTGTATAGT
Organism: Epiperipatus broadwayi; assembly: GCA_028023455.1. Classification (NCBI taxonomy): domain Eukaryota; kingdom Metazoa; phylum Onychophora; class Udeonychophora; order Euonychophora; family Peripatidae; genus Epiperipatus; species Epiperipatus broadwayi. The sequence continues at coordinate 3,189,373 of JAQFVV010000085.1, read as the reverse complement.
ATTATTTGAAACATTTTAATCAATAATACGATATCCATCTTTGATGAGGATGATCATAATTCATGGACACAACATAATTTTAGCTTTCTTTATACATCTATAATTATTAAAACTTGGTTATTATCAAGCTTAACTCTTAAATACCTAAATGTAAATCAACATTCTAGTTTACTTAACATTTTGCGAGCGCTTAATATTAGCAAGTGATTGCTCAATATTTACGAATGATGATTCTTAATATCTGTGAGCGATGATGATCATTTAAAACCATAGAATTAAGACAAGAAAACATAATATTTTTAATAAGAACTCGGAAACCAATTAAAATATATAATTATATTTGATTAATACTATTACTCTTTCTTTCTTTAAAATCAAATTAATAATTAGATAAATGGCTTATTATTACATTAATTCAATACAAAACTAATACAAAAAATTTATATAAGCACAACCAAATAAATTTAATATATAAGTTTGTCATTTTGGATATTTTAAAATAAACTGGCTTAAAATGACATTTAAAAAAATATATATTTCATGGAATGCTTACTTAAGACTTTCCTAACTTATTATATTATAAAAATAAATTTCATATGTAACTTGTGTGTTTTATTTCACTTCCATTCAAATGTGATTCCTGCTTTATAATTTACTATATTTAAACTAACTAGGTATAACCTATTCTTTTGACGTGTTTGTATAAGCAATTACACATGCACACACATTCAGTAATGTTAACATATATGTTTAAAATGTATACCTCTATATTAGAGATTAATACATAAATTACATATATATATATATATATATATATATATATATATATATATAGAGATTAATACATAAATTACACACACACACACACACACATATATATATATAATATTTGTGCAATCTTTTAGCAAAATAAAATAAAATACATTATATCAATTTTAATATGCAACAAGATAAAATAAAACAAAAACATTATAAATGCATATATTTATAGGTTGCTCATTATCATAACAACTGAAGAACAATTAAAAAAAAACATTTCAATATTACAATATAATAAAAAAAAATGAACATTTAAGTTTAAAGATTTAAACTGTATTTGTGTTATGTTATGTGATATTGAGAATAACTATAGATAAACAAGCCCTTAATGTTTCTGTATCAAAAGAAAAAAATAATGCTTTGAACAATACTTTTAATAAGCAATAATAAAAGATCTGTTAACGAAAGTTCATAGTTACCCGATCACTTTCACTTTTTATAAATGTCCTGAGTTTGAATTTTCAGACTGCTTGTCTTTGCTCCATTTAAAAAAGAAAGTTCCTGCAGATACTTTAAGATAAACATGAATTAATTGACCTGCTTATTTCTTCAATTTTAAAATTATTTATTGTTGATACTTTTGATAATGCTGAATTTGTTGATTGGCTTCATTCTACCATTTCAAAAAGAGTTATTATAAATACTTTTAGATAGGTATGAACTGGTGGGTTTTCTTGTCTCTCCCATTTTAAAAAAATCATTTTAGACACTTTAGATGACTGAGGAAAACTTTAACAAAAATTTGATTCATAGCTTCAAATTTGGCTATATATGGCTTTTATACATTTTCTTTTCCTCTTCTTTCCCCTTCTCCATCCATCCAAAGGTAATGAGCCTAGAATAGACCAGGAACCAGAAAAGAAGCATTTCATATAGCTTGTGTGGTTGGCTTCAAACTCTATCATTTTCTTGGTTATTATTTGATTGGTATATGAGTCCACAGTAGATTAGTGATTTTAACCCATTCTGTATTATTCAGTAAGCAGAAAAAATGGTTTTAGCAATGCAAATTCATGGTATTATGCACAGCAAGATATATTAATATCATTTGTATATAATTGTTAATAATTTCTTCCAAGTAATTCAATTTTGTTCCATTCTTTCTTCTTTATCTTAATATTGCTGGAAATTACTTATATAGATGCACATCTTCGTCTATACTGGCTTTAAAACAAGAGTCATTTCCTTCCTTTTTTCAATTTTTAAAGAGTGAAAAAAAATCAAATTGCTCACTTTCTTTTTTCCAACATTAAAAAAAAAACTGATCATTACATCTCTTTTTAATAATAATGACTGAGTGATCTTTAAACATTTCTGTTTAATAATAAGGTAAAAACTGAGTCATTACATCTCTGATTAATAATACTGACTGAGTGATCTTTCAATATTATTTCATTCATTTATATTGCCAATCTTTGGTCAAAAAAACTGACCACCTGCAAATCTCTTATCTTGAAACAAAAAATCAAAGCTTCTCAAGTTTGATGGTCTGTCACAATTTT
>JAQFVV010000085.1:3114552-3182052 GCA_028023455.1 Epiperipatus broadwayi | reverse complement strand
TTTCTTTCTCATTTGCATAGAAACTAATGTGGAATGTTTAACTACATGAAACTTTGTCAAGCGTTGATGGCCGAGAGGTCAGAATAGCTGCCTTATAAGCAGTTGTCCTGGGTTAGTGGGTTAGCTTCCTGGCCGATGCTATAACACATGAAAAAAAAACTACATGAAACTTTCTACATTATTTGTTATGTGTTCCAATTAACAAAAATTGAATCTCCCTATTTATTATATAATGTAAAAAAGACAGCACTATCACATTAATGATATATTTTTCATTAAGGAAAAATGTGTCTATCAAAGACTAATTAATAGTCAAGTATATTTATTTTCTAAGTTTACTATCATATTAACATATTTTTGAGTTTTATCTACTTTCTCAATCTAAAGTTTACATTTCTTGATCTTTAACTATATAATAATATGGATGCCCTTTCTTTATAAATAAATAAGACAGTGAGTTATAGTTGTGTTTACACACAATTTACATTTACAAATCAATAATATATCACATAACCAACAAGCCAACACATAATCTCAGCTGACACATTGTTATTTCTGTAAAAATATTTGATTCTCACTATTCTTATACCATTTAGTGTTAACTTTAATAATAAATCGATGATAAATGATATCTCCAGACTAGTTTCCACCTTATGGCTTTTATCAGGTTCAAATTATATAAAAAGCTTATTACTGATGAAGGCCATAAACTAGAAACTGTTCCAGGATATTTGAATAGGGCAATGCGGGATAAAAATTTATCAAGCACTACTATTTGACATCTGTTGATTACTAAAACTTATGCCAGATGACAAAAGAGTAAAGAGAATAGAAAAAAAAATATTGCTGAATAACTTTGGTTTAAGTATATATTACTTTCATTATTTTATGAAAATTACAAATAAACCAATACTATTTCCTTCTTTATTCAACTGACTTGTAAAATTCAGTTATGTAAAATATATATATATATATTTATTAAACATTTCATTATTTCCCATTTTCTTAAAATATAATATAGATTCAAATATTATAGAGATAATTAACTGAAATATCAAAGATCATGCTTATTTAATGTCAATATTTTTTTTTCTGTTTGGAAAGAAGAAAAATGTCACAAAATTTGCTACTAACTTTGAAATAGTCTTTTATTTGTAAAACTTAAGCTTTTGAAACTTCCAAATTTACTTTCTCTTACTAATAATATGATGCTATGAAAGAAACCAAAGCAATTATATTCTCATAAAAAAAACATAATTATTTCATTCTCAAAAAGATATGTCTACAAAAAATTTTTGATGTCTGAAATAAATAACTCCCTGAAGTGTAAACTTATTAGAAGGGAAAGCTATAAAACAGCAGTCAAATTAGTTAACAAATTACATTATAAACATTTAATAAAGAAGGAATACTATAATTTACTTGCTGTTGCATTTGTTTTAAAAGAAAGATATGCCGGTCTTTCATGCCTGAAATAAAATGTTAAAACAAACATCTTCATTAAAGAATGCATATACTGGAATACACCGAGAAAAATTAAAATAATGGAACTATAAAATAGTTTCCAGTAAATATTTAAAAGGAATTATTGCAGTTTAAAAATTAAAAAAAATTGTCAAGATAATTTTATGTAAATGGATAATTACCATTCTAAACTCACACGCTATAATATTTCTGTAGAGCAATTTTCACTACACCACTCTCACACAAGGTAGTACTGGTTTCTATCTACTTTACACCCCTCCACAAGATGTTAAAAGTGGATAGAAACCAGTCTATCCTATGTGAGAATGGTCTAGTGAAAATTAAACTACAGAAATATTATTTATTAAATGAATTATCTCTAGTCAAATGAATGACTAACAAAAAAATATGAATATATTTCCATAAAGTTGTTTGTGTCAAAATTGTGAGGCAGTAAGTTTGACATATCAATTAAACTGTCGAAAATGGCTATCTATATATACTGATCAATTATAAAGATATATTTAAATCTGAGCCAACTGATGAGTGCTGGTTCAACACAAAATGCACATTCTAAAGATTTTATCTTTTTTGGTTATATGTTTATACCTCTACACAAGGTGTTAAATGTGGGGGAAAAACAACCAGTCCTTATTTTGCTTGATAATAGTGTACAGAAATATTATTTATTATGTGGATAATCTCTAGTCTAATGAATGATTAATAAAAATTATTAATCACATTTAATCTATCTTAAAATTTTAATTAAAATATTTTTTTCATCTACAATTTTATTTTTAAATTCTTTTGCAAAAATAAAAATATTGAAAGTTATTTACAGGAATATCTGTAAATATGTTTCTCCACTCAAATTCATAAAGAAATATAAGACAATAATAGATAGTATTTATAGCACAATAACATATATAATTTTGATCACCCAATGCACATTAGCTTGTGATTTGTAACCGGTATTGATTTGTTAAATAATTCATTTATAAATTTGGGCAAAATATAAGACTATTCTAAAATAATAATAATAATAATAATAATAATAATAATAATAATAATAATAATAATAATAATAATAATAATAATAATAATAATAATAATAATAATAATAATAATAATAATAATAATAATAATAATAATAATAATAATAATAATAATAATAATAATAATAATAATAATAATAATAATAATAATAATAATAATAATAATAATAATAATAATAATAATAATAATAATAATAATCTTATAAATTACATGAGATGAATATGTCTTCCACATATTCTATCAAATATTTACACTGCAATACCATTTAATTTTATTACATTTGAAGTGAAATACATCATTATTTTAACAAAAACCAATATACTTCTTATTTTGTCATTATATAAAATATTTTCTTTATATTAATTATCTGCTTTACATATAAAATAAATATTATTATATTCATTAGCAACAATATTGTGTCTAGTTCATATCATAAATACTGTCTAAGTAAAATATATTTTGTGGAAGCTTATACAGTCCTCTAATATAAAAAAAATATATAACTTTACACTTACCCTTTTTAGTGATTATCAAATAAATTAATTTCATAAGGCCATGATAATAAAATATCTATTTACTAATTCATTAAAAAATGTTGATATAAAGCTTGTTTTACTGAAGTCTTAATATTAGTATTTTAGTATTTCAATTTGAATATAAGTGTGTCCAATTGCTACACATTAAATATGTGTTTAAAATTGATTCTTTCAATCATGTATTTTATAATTACATTTGTTTATACTTATTTTAAAGACTATAAATAGTTTAGATGTATAAAGGCAAAATGCACATATGTATATTTGGTTAGTTTGCTATTAACTGAAAGAAGACCCTTTTATTCCTCTTGGAGGCCTTAAAGGAACCGAGCAGGGCAAATTCCTAATGTCCACTCCATATGTTCTTGTCATTGCAGCTGTTATTATGTGATTATTCATATAGTATATGAACATGGATGGGCTGCTCACCAACACACATTAGCCAGCATGGTGAGTTTATTGGTTTTTTACCTCCAAGTTTAAGAATATTTTTTCTAATATATACAATCATGACAGACAAAAATAAATCATGGCCCTTATTCCCAGGGGGCTGTAAAGTCACCAACCAAAGCAGCGGTTGGTGGCCGAAGGTGGAGGGTGCTAAAAATCCCCTGATTGCGGACTAAGGCTGCCATTTGATGATGACTTTTTATTTAGGTACTTACAACTGCAGATCACTTTCAAGTGAAGGAAGATTGTAAGAGTTAGAAGAAGAACTGTCTTATATTAAATGGGACATTATTGGACTTTGTGAAGTTAGAAGAAAAGGTGAAGAAACAATTGATTTAAAAAGTGGACATATACTTTACTATAAAGGCACAAATATTGGAAATACAAGTGGAGTAGGATTCATTATAAATAAAAAATGGAAGAATAACATTGTGGAGATTGATGGTGTATCAGACAGAGTGGCAAGATTAGTTTGACAACTTAATAGCAGATACTAAATGCAGATAATTCAGGTTTATGCCCCAACAAGTTCTCACAGTGATGAAGTTATAAAAGATTTTTATATGGATGTACAAAAGGCTTTTGATCAGAGTAAACAACATTTTAAAATTGTTATGGGAGACTTTAATGCAAGAATTGGTAAACACATGAAAGATGAAATGCTGTAGGTAATTTTGGTTATGGTAATAGAAATGAGAGAGGACATAGACTTATAGAGTTTGCAGAAAAAGAAAAACTGTATATTATGAATTCTTTTTTTGAGAAAAATGTTAAAAGGAAATGGACATGGAAGCATCCAAATGAAGGTACAGCAGAATTGGATTATATTTTGACTAACAGAAAATACATATTTCAAGATTGTAATGTTCTTAATAAATTTAACACAGGAAGTGATCATCAATTAGTAAGATGTAAGATACATGTTAATGCAAAACTGGAGAGACAAAAATTATTAAGGAAAACAATATTTACAGTTGATATTCCTAATCTTCAGAAACATTCTCATGAATTTAAATTAGAACTTACAAATCAGTTTCAAGTATTGGTAGATTTTGAACATGATTCAGATTTCAATGAAATTAATAAGAAAATAACTGATACACTTTTAAAAACTGCAACAAAAATAGCTGGTAGAAAAAAGCAGCAATTGACCAATAAAATTTCTACCGGGACTCGAGAATTTATGAAGAAAAGGAATATGAGGATATACAGCAATGATGTATTAAAAAAGATTGAATATCTCAAATTTTGTAAAATGGTGTGGAAAAAGAGGTGAAAATGATATAAGAAAGTATAATTGTGAACTAGCAAGGAAAGCTGTAGAAGAGAATAAAAGTCTAAAGAGTGTAAAACAACATTTTGGTATTGGTAGAAAATTTATATCTGCAATAAAAAAAAAAAGATGGCGTTATTACTAAAAAGAGAGATGACATCATGAAATGTGTAAAAGTCTTCTATCAAGAATTATATAGTAATAAAGAACAAGTGCCTCCTATACCTATTATATCTTCTGAATTGCCCAGAATTTTGAATGAAGAAGTGAGACATGCAATTAAATTTATGAAGAAAGAAAGGCTTCAGGTAATGATGGAATTATAATTGATATATTAAAAGAAGCAGGTGAAGAAATAGAAATTTTTTTAGCAAAATTATATACCAAATGTCTAACTGATAAAGATGTACCAGATGATTGGAAGAATGCAGTAATAATATTAATATTTAAAAAAGGTAATAAAGATGATATTAGAAATTTCAGACCTATCAGCCTTTTATCAGTTTTATGCAAAATTTTTACTAAGATAATTACAACTCATCTACAGAAAACATTGGATTTCCACCAACCAAGAGAACAAGCTGGATTTAAAAGTGGTTGTAGTACAGTAGATCAGATCCAGATATTAAAAGAAATTATGGAATAGACAAATGAATATGAGTTGCCATTATGCTTAGGATTTGTAGACTATGAAAAGGCATTTGATTCTATAAACATTTCTTCAGTGATTAAAGCATTGGCTCATCAAGGTGTAGATCCAGGATATTGTCATATTTTAAAGAATATTTATAAAAATTCAACAGCAACAATTATATTACATAATGATAGTAGGAAAATCAACATTGAAAGGGGTGTAAGACAGGGTGACTTCATATCTCCAAAACTTTTTACAGCAGTGCTGCAAGAAGTATTTTGTGGATTAAAATGGGAAGCTAAAGGAGTGAAAGTAAATGAAGATTATTTAAGTCATTTAGATTTTGCAGATGATGTAGTTGTTTTTACAAATAATGCTTTAGAGCTACAGGAAATGTTGCAGGAGTTATCAGATGAAAGTAGGAAAGTAGGACTAAAGATAAATGCTAAAAATACTAAAGTAATGTTTAATAGATTTTTTCAAAATATGAAAATAAAGATTGATTACGATGAGTTAGAAGAAGTTAACAGTTACAATTACCTTGGTCAGATTATTAATACAGATGGAATTATAATGGTTGAAATTAATCATAGAATTAAACTTGGTTGGAGTGCTTTTGGTAGAAATGACTTGATACTAAAAGGAAATATGCCTATGTGTTTGAAAAGGAAGGTTTTTAATAAATGTGTTTTGCCTGTTCTTACTTATGGATCTGAGACTTGGACACTTAATAGAAGAGCAATACAGAGACTTCATACCACTCAAAGAAGTATGGAGAAGAGATGCATGTTTGGAGTAACAAGAAGGGATAGAAAATGCAATGTATGGGTAAGAGAACAAACGGGTGTTACTGACTTCATTGAAAAAATTAAAAGACTAAAGTGGAGTTGGGCTAGACACATTGTTAAAAGACATGATAATAGATGGACAATTGAAATTTTAAACTGGATTCCAAGAGATTGTAAAAGACCCAGAAAGTGACCACATGTGAGATGGATGGATGAAATAAGAAAGTGTGCAGGGGTGATGTGGAGAAGAAAAGCTAAGGATAAGAAAAATGGATTGAACTTGGAGAGACCTTCACATCCTGCAGTGGATTGATAATGGTTGATGATGATGATGATAAATATTTACAAATATATGTGCATAAAATTAATTAAAACATTTTTAAAAATATATTTTTTTAAATGTTTTTCTTATAATGGAATTTCTTTGAAAAAAATTAAAAATTAAATGCTATTTTTGAATGCTATCCTTAGAATTTATAAATATAAGAATGAAAGTGTAAAAAGATATATGTAGTAAAACAAAAATGTTCCAAAACAAAATACTTATTTAAAGTAAGTTTCTATTCTCTAATATGCAAGTGTAATTGAATTCAATGTGAAAATAGTCTTAATTGACTTTTTTGATTACACTATTGTCATCATCATGGTTTTCAAATATTACTAGTAAACTATAAGATAAATCCAATTTTTATGATCCATGATTTTGTTTCATATTACCCCAACATAATCTTATTTTATCTATTCATCCCAAAAGCAGCCTCTTTTTAAGTCTGTTATACTGTTATTATCAATTATGTATATATATAAAATTTAAAATAATACTCATAAATCATAGTTTCATAATATTCATAATGGAATTTGTATAAGCAAATAAATGTCTAAATATGTACTAAATAACATAACTATGATTCTATGTGTGGTTAAAAGATCCTTGTAAATACGATTTATCAAACAAACCTATGCATTCAATCTTTAATAACCAAGAAATCATGTTTAAATAAAAGTGTTATTGGTTTATTTGATAAGAAGGTTGGTTGTCCTCAAAAGCAATTTGGAAGGGCAGATTCCCAAGACATGCATCCTGTGAAAATTGTATTTTTTTTAAGATGGGGTAATGGATGTAATAAAATAAAAAAATAATATAGATGGCACTGTAAAACTTGATATCTATAAATATAAGAACGACAGTGTTACAAATATATGTAATAAAATAAAAATGTTCCAAAACAAAATACTTCTTGAAAGTAAGTTTTTATTCTTTAATATGTGAGTGTAATTGAATTCAATTCAATGTGAAAATAGTCTTAATTGACTTTTTTGATTACACCATTGTCATCATCATTGTTTTTGAATATTACTAGTAAACTGCAGGTTAAAGACCTTTATAAGACAAATCTAATTTTTATGATCCATGATTTTTTTTCATATAACACAAACATAATCTTATTTTATCTATTCATCCCACAGGCAGCCTCTTTTTAAGTCTGTTATACTCTTTTGAAATACATTTTAAGATTTCTAATAATATGTAGTTCTGACTCCTTTTTTATCTCTTAATACTTTCAATGTGGTCAGTAGTATCTCTTGTTCTCTCAACCATGTATTTCAATTTCAATCATTTCTTGATACAAAATACATCTCTCCATAAATCTTTGAGTAGTATTTCTTAAATATATAGACATTTATTTTTAATATGTTATTTTTACCAAAAGCACTCTCCCTAACTTAAAATCTATGATTATTTTAATCCATTATGCTTTAATCTTCATTGATATTCTGACCAAGTTATTTGCACTTCTTAATATTTTAATGTATGATAATCAATCTTTATTTTATCCTTCTGAGAAAATCCACTTAACATTAAATTAGGCTTTTATAGCATTTATATTTAACCCTACTTCTTTAATTTTTTCTGATAACTTTTGCAACATTTTCTAAACCTCTGAAAATTGTTTTAAAAACATTAGCTGCTAAATCTAGATGACTTTAATAAAATTCATAAATTTTTATTTCTTTAACTTTTTTTAAATCCATAAAATACTTTTTACAAAACTGCTGCGAAAAGGATTAGACATATGTAATTACAATGTTGTATACTCTTTTTAATGTTAAATCTTCTTAGTGTAATCATTTGTTAAAAACTCCTGATGTGTTATGATAAATATTATTCAGAAAATGACAATTTGTGGTGCCCATATTTCAACAGTTCAAAATATTGTTGAAACATTTATAGAATCTAATGCTTTTTCATTATCTAAAATGATAAAGTACAAAGGCATTTCATAGTTACTACTCTCTTCTACAACCTGTCCCAATTCTTGGATGTCATCCACTGTGCTAAACCACCTTTAAAGCAAAATAAAACATTATCAAAATAAATTTTTATTGAAAATAACTGAATGTTTTGCAAACATTGAAGTACAGAATAATATGCTTTATTATATAATAGTTCATGTAATGAATTTTCTGGTTTTTTAATATCATTTCAATTCATTCATACAATGGCACACACATTTGCATACCACATTATGTAAAATGTTTATTTCTTCCATTAATTATTATCATATTAATATTTAATGCTATATTAAAGCATTATTAAAAAGAGAAAAACTGATTTAATTCTATCTCACACACTTTATTATAATAATAAAATCATTTTTTCCAATATTTATTTCCCCCTCTCTACATGTAAATTTCTGTAATAAATTTAAGATGTCTTTTTTATTTCCAACGTTTAATAATTCATTAAAATGTATTTCAATGAAGGATAAGTAATCTCTTTGAAATTTATATAAAATTTTATTTAGAAATAAAAATGTTTTAAATCTAGCCAATTGGTACATATAACAAACCTTTAATTGAGAGCTTATGAATCATTCACTTGATAAGAATTTCATAGAGATTATAATTGTTTCTATTATTTTCTATCCATAATTTTAAATTAAGATATTTTATACCATATAAAATATCATCAGAAGTCCATTTCAAGTCATTAATTTTATTAAAATTAGCTTCAAGATATTTAACTACAATTATTATTCAACAATAAATATATCAGCAACATATCTAAATAATCATTAACATCCAATTGAAAAAAGTTTCAAAATAAACATGTCCATAGATAAATAGTCAAAATAAGAGTCATAGATCACATGACCCTATTCTCTTAAGCTTGTAAGTTATAAACAATGAGGATTGCAAATTCCTCAACAAGTTTTGTGACAAATGCTTAGCTAGAGAAAGCATTTAAAAATATCTTTCTGAGGAGTGCCAGAGCATGAAACCATGGTCAGAGGTTTGGGAGGGGGTCTGACAGAGATATTTTTATGTCCATAGATAGTTTTCTTACATTTTATAAATGTAAATCTGTAATATCCATGATAAATAATCTATTGTCCTCAATCAAAAGCATCTTATCAATCTTTTTTGAACAGATAAAGTAAAGATAAAATTATATGCTTACCCAATCCTAATACTTTTTGAACAACATTACAACAGAAACTGCTGCTTGACAAATATTCAACTTCAAAATTCAACATAAGCCTGAGATGTAAACATTCTTTATGCTGTTTTAAATTTCCAATTTTTTTGACTTATGAAAAATGATTTATAAAAAAAATCAGTGAGACATATTTTAGAAATACCATGGACAATTTATTTAAATAGCAATATAATTGTGTAAATATATGCAAATTATGGAAATTTAATCATCCATATTGAAATGCTAATGAGTGATTTTAATTATTATATTACATTCCAACTCCAAACGCTTTTAGAGATGATAATCATGCTATTAGCTATCTGTAGCTAATATTGATATATTGATATAATGATAATTGTAGAGTTAATTCTGTTGTATGTGTATATATATTGCCACGCTTGACGCACTACCATATCTTTGACTCAATGTTTAGATAAGGCAGTTTTTGTATAACTATGAAAATATCAAGCAAAATCAATTGTTCAGCAGCAACCATATAATAATTCTAGTTAGCCATTCAGCTGAAATAAGTCTTATAATGTACTGGGTTGATCAAATGAGCATTGTTAAGAAATCCATTAGAAAAAAAAACATAATTGAATTATAAATATTACTGATAAGAAGAACTGAGATAAATACGTGCCTACATAGAGTTCATGTTTTATTTTACATAATTTAAATAACATACTGTGTGTAAAAAGATAAAGAAGAAATATGATCTCAACACTCCTAAAAAGATAATATTATCACTGCGTCTTTAATCGATGATTAATTCAGATTAGTTCTTAATCGTTCCCCTCTTGTTAATAATAATCAGAGATTTATAAAAATTGATTAATAACAGGATGGATAACTAGGTTTGTTCGAGCCAACTATTTGAAAGAGAAAAAACACCATAAGTTTATTGGTGATCTGGTAAAAATAAATTTTGTCTAGTTAGGGGTTAAATTCATGTTGAAGTGATAACTGGCATAAACAATAAATGCACTGAAAAACTCTTATATTTCTCTCTGTTCGTATACAGTATTTGTGATGAAGTTTATTTGCTATGCGAAGATCTATACTATTAATTTAAAATAAATGAATGTTTTACTATTATTTTTTAAAAAATAATTTTACTATATTGTTTTAATCTAAATAAATTTTTATTTTTATTTTTTGTTTTAGAACTAATTATTTAAAAAAATGTCTTTTATTTATTTATATTTTCTGATTATATTTTTCTTTTAAAGTCTTTATTTGTTTATAAATAATAATGTGCGTGATTCTTTGATTGTAGCATAATTGTTTTCCACCCAAAACTTTATATCTTAATCGAGTTCTAAATTACAAATTTAGAATATTAATATTAGTCTTTATGTATAAAATCAATACTGTTGGTCTTAATCTCCGAGTGAAAGTTGTTTTCTTTGCGTGCAAATATCTTAATTTCAAAAACAATCATTCACAATTTTTTTTTGTCAGTTTATTTTAAACTTTTTACACATGTATATATAGTTCTTAATTTATCTGAATTAAATACATATTTTTCTTCAACTAAATAAAAGATCAGATTTCAACGCAGTCTCGACCTTCAATCATGACTTATAATTCTAATTAAAGCATTGTTTGGCAAACAACATTTCAATCCAAAAATTCAATAAAAAGTAATATTCTTAGTTTTTTTTTTTTTTTTCGTTTCTAATTGCTATTGACAACAGGATTGTTTATCTTGCTTGGTTCTATTGTGTCGTGAGTCCTCGAATTTTAGTGAATCAATAGTTTACGTAGAATTCGGATCAAATAAGCCCAGGACTAGAAACATTTGTAATAGTGCATTCAATTGTCTTTATAACGTTTAATTAATTCTTTTATTCTTATTTTTATTTGTAGTGGCGCCTCATTTCTTTCTTTTTTTTTTTTCCATGTTTACATATACTATATATATATATATTATTTGCAGGTTCTTTCCAGCAATCTACAAATTTGGAAGCCGTTCAAATCAATATTTGAAGAAAACTTAAGAACTCAATAATTCCATCAAAAAACTGTTCATTATAACGTATTTTTAATGTAATTAATTTAAAAAAAAAAAAAAAGTACACTTAATTAAATCATTTATGTTTTTTTAGTATAATTTAAATTTTTTTTATAAATTTAATCTTATGTAAATCACTGTAAAAATCCTCACAAATAAATTATAAATTATTCTCTAAGAGAAAATATGTGTGTATGTTTTTTTATGTAAAATTATTTATATTTAGGTACAAATACACATTTACATGCATTATCCGTGCAGTGACATTAAAACTTAAATATGCATAAAATAATATAGGTACCAACAACAATAGTTACCGAGTCTGGAAGAAATGGTAAATAAATTCCTCTTTGAATGTCTACTTATTATATATTATTTCACAACTTTTTTTTTCTTTTAAAAACTTTAATATGAAATTATGAAAAGTTTTATAACTATTATTTTAGCAAGCAAAAAAAAAAAAAGAAAACGTTTTCAAAATTAATTACACAAAACTATAGTAATAAATAATCTCATAGAAAAACAATGTAAAAATGTTTAATTTAAATTCCAGTATTTTATTTATAATTTCAATTTGTATAATATAAATAAATATTAGTTTAAATCTCATTAATATTATTCAATTTACTTTTAACTATTCAAAAATATATTTAAAAAAAAATCTTAAAAGTAAATATTAGATTTTAGGACATATAACTAGTAACAAAAGATTAGCTTTCTAGCAATCTACGAATAACATCATATGACGACCATCTCTTATGCTTGTGTATAACTGTTGTTAAAACAAGCAAAACTCACTATACATATTGCCACACACAACAAGCTAGAGTAATCAATGGATACCAGAAGATCCAAGATCTAGGTTCAGTGCTCTCAGATCCAAGGCTCCTCACTGACAAAGGCCACAAACTAGAAACTAGTCTGGGGATATTGGATGAGTAGGCAATAGATGAGGATTTTATGCACAAGCCTTCTGGCATCCATTGATTACTCTAGCTTGCTGTGTGTGGCAATACATATAGTGAGTTTTGCCTGTCTAATATAAGAAAAAATTTAGTAGCATTCATAATTATGCCAAATATTTTTTTATAAATAGAATGCAAGTTAAATTATAACTAGTAGTAAGATTAAATAGATTATTTTAAAAGTATATTTTAAAAAAAAATTCAGATATAAAAAATAAAATGAATTATGATAAAACATTATATATATATATTGTAACTGAATAAAACTAATGACTATGGAAAATGAAAACTTTAATATAATCTGAGTGAAAATATAACCTAATCGTTGGTCGCCATTTGTAACAGAGTAAAAATGTGAACCATGAAAGAATGGTCCTGATTAATGCTCCATGAATTGTGTCACCATTTGTAACTAAATAAAAATAATGCTAAGACCTTCTTTAATAGCCTTCACATATTTGATTGGCATTTGTAACATAATAAAATGATGCATTGAAATTGAACACCATTTGTAACTGAATAAAAACATACCTCATACTGTATTCTTAGTCATAGTCTAATTGTTGATCACCATTTACAACAAATAAAAATATAAACCAAAGAAGAACAATCCTAATTTAATAATGCCCATGAATTATAGCATCATTTGAAACAGAATGAAAATAATAAACTTAAACTAAATATCAATCAATGAATAACAATCTAACACTTAAGTCAATAAAACAATGATAATTTTTATTGTAACCTCATAGATTCAGACAGTAATTAGAACAGATAGAAAAACAAAATCATTAATTCAAACTATCCTAAAATATGAGTGTTATTTACAATAGATCAAAGGTAAAGCAATAAAACAATATCATCATTTTATAAACAACAATCTATGACTATTATAGAAATCAATTATAATAGAATAAAAATAATGACAAAGAATTAGACAGATAAACCTTAATTTTCCTTATGAATAAAAACACTGTTTATAATAATACAAACTTATACTAAAAGTATACATTTAAATGAAATAATTCATGGATGAATGAAACAATAATTTTAATATCCCTACAAATTTACAATATCAATGATTTCTAATTAAATATTTATCTCAATAATTAATTTTTAATTGTAACTAAGTAAAAGAAAAATAATTCTAACAAGCATCCTATTTCACTAATACCAATATGCTCTCATTAATTAAGTCAATTATAATAAAGTTAAATACTCAATAAAAATACAAAATCAATTAACCTAACATATCTCACCATGTTACTAAGTGTTGATTTCTTTTAAATTCTTTAATAATATTAGCAATAGCATTTTTATAATAGCTGATTTTTAACAAGTCATTAACAAATAAATGTACATTTTTAATTTTATCACTAGAATATTTGCATAATTTTTCATTTCGAAATAAGAATGATTTCAATCCAGACAGCTTATGACACATAGGTACATGTGATTCATATGGAATAAAACCTCTAGTTTCAATTGGTTTAATTAACATAAGATAATCCAAACTGTAATCATTAAGAGTAACTTGAATATCCAAGAATTTTATGGAATTGTATTTCTCTTTAGTTATAACCCATTTTATATCCTTAATCTCATTTAATTCATTAAATAAATTGATTATTAATTCTTGTTTTTTACAAATAAAAACATCATCAACATATCTATGATATACTTTAATTTCTTGATATTTCAATTGTTTTAAAATTTTACTTTCATATGTTGATATAACAAAATTACAAATTTGAGCAACAACAGGAAGACCCATTGGCCAACCAAAGTTCATTTTATAATATTCATTATTAAAATTAACATAAATATTTTTATCAATAAACTTGTCTGGTATAAATTTGGATTTCAGTCAAAAATATATTTTAAATTTCGGATCGAAATATCTTGGTGGTAGATGGAAAGATTGTAATCTTGAATTGAATTCTGCAATACAACATTCATTTAGTGTGATTAAGTGTGATGAGAATATTTGTAATAACATTGTTAAAGAAGTTAAAAATAAAAACTTTAAATATAATAGGAATGATAAATGGTTAAGTCAAATTAATAAGTTTAAAAGTTTCCTATTAAATAATGACTTAGTGTGTTTAAAGGAGGACAAGGGCCTTGTATGTGTTTGTTTACAAGAGCGAAATATAATGAAAAAGTTATGGATCAAATTAAAAAGCTTAAATTTCAAAATAGTGAAATAATAAATATTGATACATCTTTCATGAAATTTATAAATGAAATTTTAAAAAAAGCTAAGTATAAAGCTATTGATAGTCATACATATTATAACTTATATCCATCATCTGCTATTTGACCTAGGATATTTTCGAATATAAAGCTACATAAAGAAAATTATCCATTGAGATTGATGGTTGATTTTTCGTGGTGCATATTATTATCAATCATGTAGATATATTGAATTATTACTTCAAGATATTTTAGGTTTTGGAGAATATACTATTTCATCATCGTTTGATTTTGTAGATAAAATTAAGAATATAAATATAGATTTACATGACACAATTTGAAATGTATGGATCAATAGATAGAATAGAGTCAATTAATATTATTTATAATGCTCTTGTTTCAAAAAATGTAAAGTCTGATATTATAAATTTTATTATAAAAGTATTGCAGTTTATTGATAAAAATATTTATGTTAATTTTAATAATGAATATTATAAAATGACTTTTGGTTGGCCAATGGGTCTTCCTGCTGTTGCTCAAATTTGTAATTTTGTTATATCAACATATGAAAGTAAAATTTTAAAACAATTGAAATATCAAGAAATTAAAGTATATCATAGATATGTGGATGATGTTTTTATTTGTGGAAAACAAGAATTAATAATCAATTTATTTAATGAATTAAATGAGATTAAGGATATAAAATGGGTTATAACTAAAGAGAAATACAAGTCCATAAAATTCTTGGATATTCAAGTTACTCTTAATGATTACAGTTTGGATTATCTTATGTTAATTAAACCAATTGAAACTAGAGGTTTTATTCCATATGAATCACATGTACCTATGTGTCATAAGCTGTCTGGATTGAAATCATTCTTATTTCGAAATGAAAAATTATGCAAATATTCTAGTGATAAAATTAAAAATGTACATTTATTTGTTAATGACTTGTTAAAAATTGGCTATTATAAAAATGCTATTGCTAATATTATTAAAGGATTTAAAAGAAATCAACACTATAATAAAATTAAAAATAAAAATATCAAAATGAAATGGATTTCAATGCCATTTATATCAGATGAGCAGGTCAAGTTTATTAGGAAAATTTATAATGGTTTGTGTCATATTGCTTTTTTCTCTGCAAATAACATAAATAGATTGCTTAATAATTCTAAAATTCAAAATTTAATCAAAATTCTATTATATATAGATTGATATGTGGATGCGGCGTACAATACATTGGTGAATCTAAGTGTACATTTGAGAAGAGAATAAAAGAACATATGCTTTTATATAATAGAATTCAAAAAGAGAATCAATATGGAACAGATGTAAATAAACCTTCATCATCTGTTATATTTGATCATAATAAATCTTGTCAATATGGATTTAAATTTGATTATAAAAATATGAAAATTATTCAAATTGAACGTTGTCATAATAAACGTAAAATAAAAGAGGCTATGTTGATTTCAAGAAATCGTGAAATGTTAATGAATCGCCAGTCATC
Source organism: Epiperipatus broadwayi (assembly GCA_028023455.1). Lineage (NCBI taxonomy): Eukaryota > Metazoa > Onychophora > Udeonychophora > Euonychophora > Peripatidae > Epiperipatus > Epiperipatus broadwayi. The sequence continues at coordinate 3,165,679 of JAQFVV010000085.1, read as the reverse complement.
AAATGTTAAGATAACAGAATTGTGGAAAATCTGAATTGAACTATGGGTATTGTTAAGGGTTGTCTTGTTTTGATTATTCAACGTTATATAGTTGATAAAGACTACAAAGTGTATAGTCGAAAGTACTTCTAAAAGAATATAATTTATATAAATTGTACTGTATTTTGATATATATATATATTGATTTTATATATTACATATATATATATATATATGTCAAAGCATTGGGCCAACTGCTTGGAAGGCAGCTATGCTAACCATTAGGCCACCAATGCTTGACAAGCTTTATATATTTATTTCAGTTTTTTTTTTCACAAATGACTTTAATAATACCTGGATTAAACTTACTTTATTTATAAAATTATTTTTTGCTTTTTTACTTATAAGCTAATGTTACATCATTTTTATTTTTAGATATATATACCTTTGTTTCATCTGTAATATAGATATAGGCAATTTGATTAATTCCCCCATGATAACATTAGACACATCTATTACGTCTAATTTATCTTTTGTTCATTAATTAATCTAATCAAAATCACAGCAGTCCTAAAGCCAATATTAATATTTTGAGCACAAATTTCTTTTGATGCTCAACATTTTTTTTATTGACATCCATTTCTTTTCTTCTCTAATTTTTTAAAATATATATATATCAAAAGTTGTAATTAATAATGTGTAAAGCGCATACTTATTACGTAAGTAATATATAGATAAGAGTTGACCGCCTGCTAGCTTATGTCTTTTAAAGTCGTTAATCTTGTGTTTAGATTTATAGAAGTCCCTACTGTCGCATTTTAGGCGCATAGCTTTAAGGTTATAGACTTATTATTTATCAAAAGTTATAAATTTCAAAATTCCTTTTCTTATTAAATATTAACTTACATGAACATTAGTTAATTAATAATAGAAAGTTAAATGAGATGGACTAATTACGTCATGTACATCAAGGCAGAGAGACAAACAGACTGTCCATATGTATACTATAAGGAATGGGGAATTTAAGAATGAGAATCATACATTTTTTAAAGTATAAAAAAGCAAATATTAATTTTTACAAATGTATCAGTATTTCATAATCATGAAAGCTAACACAGACATTAGTCTGTCTGATATATTGTTGAAGTAGTTTGCAATGAAATAAATAATGGAGAAAGAAAATGTAAGAAAACATAGTTATTGGCTCAAAATAAATATAAAGAATCAGAAAGTCAATGATATTCAAATAAATAAACACAAAACTTTTAGGCAGAATTGGTGTTAAACCACTAAACATCACATGATCACTATCTCATGCTATCACATAACTGTTAGTAAACAGGCAAAAACTCTCCATATAGTAGTGCCACCTTGTGCACCAAGGGTAATCAATGGATACCAGAAGGCTCCTCACTGATGAAGGCCACAAGCCAGAAACTAGTCTGGGGATATTGGATGAGTAGGCACTGGATAGGGATTTTATGCACAAGCCTTTTGGCATCCATTGATCACTCTGGTTAGCACAAGGTGGCACTACTATATGGAGAGTTTTTGCCTGTTTACAAAACTTTTCAAATCTTAATTAAAATTGAAGTATTATAATTAGAATGCTCAAGGCAGGATGCTAACTCATTGAAAAAATATTGGATTTACTATAAGTAGTAAATTATTAACTATTGTATGCTCAGTTTAATGGTCTTCTATATTATATATTTTAATTGCAAAACTTCAGTCAATCTGATTATTTCAAAATAAAATAATATTCATACAGTTATATATTATATATAATCATTAATATGCCAACACTTATAAAATTTGTATATCAATAACAATCAACAATCTCAATCCGTTGTCAAGGCAACCTCCATTTAACAATAGTGGTGGAAATCCCACTTTTATTGTTTTAACACATATATATATATATATATATATAGTTTTGAATTTTATTCAGGAACAAAGGAAATTTTATAGAATGATAACCTTAAACATTCATCAGACAGCTTTAGTAATATGTTGAATCGTCTTTTTGGTTTCAACAATTCTTTGGAAAGAGAAATAGGAATATCACTGCTCTCCAATAAATCATTTAAAGGCTATGTATTTCATTTTTTATATACTATGAAAAGAAAAATGGACATAATTTGTATATAAAGATATCTGTAAAATATCACTAAATAAGTAGATCATAAACTTGAGTGATTCAATCCGAGTGATCTAATTATCAGGTGAGTTAAATGAGTCAAGAATGATTTTTGCTAAAGCAAATTACATTCTTTCTGAAACATGCAACTTTTCTTTGTAAATGATTTATTCACTTTAATTTTTGAAACTATTTGGTTAGCACACATGAAAAGTTTATTGTTCCAAATAAGTTCCAAGATGAAGATTGGTAAAACTTCAAAATTTATAATCAGTTTATTGTTATTTGCTCTTGTAAAAATAACATGATTTGATATTAGCTGTTTTAAATTTAAGATATGTGATTACATGAATCTATAAAAATAGATAATAATTAAATATAATATGTAATCATATAAAATCATCACAACCTATTACCAAATATTTGGATTTTAGTTTAAAAATCTCTTATCTAATCCATTGCCTTTTTTTTTTTTATTTTTGCAAAAAAAAAAAAACCTTTTTATTTTGATTGTTTTAAGTTACAGTGCTCTCAATTTGAATATACTACGATTCATTATATGTATAACTTTACTAGAAAACATACGCGTTTTTCATAACTATTTATATTAAAAAAGAAATGTTACATTGTACATAAAAAGAACCAATTGAATGCAAATTTTGTCTATAAGAGGATCTTTATAGTCTAAAATTTCCTCTGAGATTTGTAAATTATAATAGGAAAAAGTAGTCCAAATTAATACATAACTACCTGAATATAAAGATATTATATTATAATGTATATCTTTTCCATATTGCTGCTTTGGAATATGAGATTAATTTTAGGAATATCATTTTTTTTTATTTGATTTATTAAAAAAATATAAAATAGAAAAAAAAAAAAAAATTCTATTATTTAAACGTAAGTAGGTCACACTAAAATAAAGAACTGTTCTTGTTTTATCATATATTGGTGAGCTGAAGAATATATATATATAATAAAGTTTGATATCTGTATTCGTTTCACAATATATGTAATATACAAATCAATATATATATCAAAATACAGTACAATTTATATAAATTATATTTTTTTAGAAGTACTTTCGACTATACACTTTGTAGTCTTTATCAACTATATAACGTTGAATAATCAAAACGAGACAACCCTTAACAATACCCATAGTTCAATTCAGATTTCCCACAATTCTGTTATCTTAACATTTGATGACTGGTGATTCATTAACATTTGACGATTTCTTGAAATCAACATAGCCTCTTTTATTTTACATTTATTATGACAACGTTCAATTTGAATAATTTTCATATTTTTATAATCAAATTTAAATCCATATTGACAAGATTTATTATGATCAAATATAACAGATGATGAAGGTTTATTTACATCTGTCCCATATTGATTCTCTTTTGGAATTCTATTATATAAAAGCATATGTTCTTTTATTCTCTTCTCAAATGTACACTTAGATTCACCAATGTATTGTACGCTGCATCCACATATCAATCTATATATAATAGAATTTTGATTAAACTTTGAATTTTGAATTTTAGAATTATTAAGCAAGCTATTTATGTTATTTGTAGAGAAAAAAGCAATATGACACAAACCATTATAAATTTTCCTAATAAACTTGACCTGCTCATCTGATATAAATGGCATTGAAATCCATTTCATTTTCATATTTTTATTTTTAATTTTATTATAGTGTTGATTTCTTTTAAATTCTTTAATAATATTAGCAATAGCATTTTTATAATAACCAATTTTCAACAAGTCATTAACAAATAAATGTACATTTTTAATTTTATCACTAGAATATTTGCATAATTTTTCATTTCGAAATAAGAATGATTTCAATCCAGACAGCTTATGACACATAGGTACATGTGATTCATATGGAATAAAACCTCTAGTTTCAATTGGTTTAATTAACATAAGATAATCCAAACTGTAATCATTAAGAGTAACTTGAATATCTAAGAATTTTATGGAATTGTATTTCTCTTTAGTTATAATCCATTTTATTCATTAAATAAATTGATTATTAATTCTTGTTTTTCACAAATAAAAACATCATCCACATATCTATGATATACTTTAATTTCATGATATTTCAATTGTTTTAAAATTTTACTTTCATATGTTGATATAACAAAATTACAAATTTGAGCAACACCCAGAAGACCCATTGGCCAACCAAAATTCATTTTATAATATTCATTATTAAAATTAACATAAATATTTTTATCAATAAACTGCAATACTTTTATAATAAAATTTATAATATCAGACTTTACATTTTTTGAAACAAGAGCATTATAAATAATATTAATTGACTCTATTCTATCTATTGATCCATACATTTCATTTATATCAAAAGTACAAATTGTGTCATGTAAATCTATATTTATATTCTTAATATTATCTAAAAAATCAAATGATGATGAAACAGTATATAATACAAAACCTAAAATATCTTGAAATAATAATTCAATATATCTACATGTTTGATAATAATATGCACCACCAAATTTAACCATCAATCTCAATGGATAATTTCTTTATGTAGCTTTATATTCGAAAATATCCTAGGGCAAATAGCAGATGATGGATATAAGTTATAATATGTATGACTATCAATAGCTTTATTCTTAGCTTTTTTTTAAATTTCATTTACAAATTTCATGCGAGATGTATCAATATTTATTATTTCACTATTTTGAAATTTAACCTTTTTCATTTGATCCATAACTTTTTCATTATATTTCGCTCTTGTAAACAAACACATACGAAGGCCCTTGTCCTCCTTTAAACACACTAAGTCAATATTTAATAGGAAACTTTTAAATTTATTAATTTAAAATGGGTTATAACTAAAGAGAAATACAATTCCATAAAATTCTTAGATATTCAAGTTACTCTTAATGATTACAGTTTCGATTATCTTATGTTAATTAAACCAATTGAAACTAGAGGTTTTATTCCATATGAATCACATATACCTATGTGTCATAAGCTGTCTGGATTGAAATCATTCTTTTTTCGAAATGAAAAATTATGCAAATATTCTAGTGATAAAATTAAAAATGTACATTTATTTGATAATGACTTGTTGAAAATTGGTTATTATAAAAATGCTATTGCTAATATTATTAAAGGATTTAAAAGAAATCAACACTATAATAAAATTAAAAATAAAAATATCAAAATGAAATGGATTTCAATGCCATTTATATCAGATGAGCAGGTCAAGTTTATTAGGAAAATTTATAATGGTTTGTGTCATATTGCTTTTTTCTCTACAAATAACATAAATAGGATGCTTAATAATTCTAAAATTCAAAATTCAAAGTTTAATCAAAATTCTATTATATATAGATTGATACGTGGATGTGGCATACAATACATTGGTGAATCTAAGTGTACATTTGAGAAGAGAATAAAAGAACATATGCTTTTATATAATAGAATTCAAAAAGAGAATCAATATGGAACAAATGTAAATAAACCTTCATCACCTGTTATATTTGATCATAATAAATCTTGTCAATATGGATTTAAATTTGATTATAAAAATATGAAAATTATTCAAATTGAACGTTGTCATAATAAACGTAAAATAAAAAAGAGGCTATGTTGATTTCAAGAAATCATCAAATGGTAATGAATCACCAGGCATCAAATGTTAAGATAACAGAATTGTGGGAAATCTGAATTAAACTATGGGTATTGTTAAGGGTTGTCTCGTTTTGATTATTCAATGTTATATAGTTGATAAAGACTACAAAGTGTCTAGTCGAAAGTACTTCTAAAAGAATATAATTTATATAAATTGTACTGTATTTTGATATATATATTGATTTGTATATTACATATATTGTGAAACGAATACAGATATCAAACTTTATTTATTACATATATAATGGATTTAAAGATTCTAAGTAAAACGTGGATTTAAAAGAATGGCGTAAGGTAGCGTTAAAGATTATTACGTTAAAATGTAGATTAAACTTTTTAAATGCCTGTCGTGATTTAGAAGTTTTCCCGAATTGCTGTTTAGTAAAAATAAACAAATCTTGCAAATTATCAGATAAAATTACTAACGATATAAAGGAAATTATTTTAAAGAATATAATTAAGCAATGCAAATGTTTGCTATTTCGTCAACGGAAATATTTAACGGCTTTAAATCATTTTATTTTGATGAAAAAATGTGATGATTGGTTTAACTATAAGTGTTTTTGTCAAAAAATTTTTGATAAATTTTATTTAAAAAATGTTGATAAATTTAACAAGAAAATTGAACATTTGTTTCATAAAAATTTTCCACATAAAATGAATGATCAAAATTATGTGAACTTGTCTGGTATAAATTTGGATTTCAGTCAAAAATATATTTTAAATTTCGGATCGAAATATGTTGGTGGTAGATGGAAAGATTGTAATCTTGAATTGAATTCTGCAATAGAACATTCATTTAGTGTGATTAAGTGTGATGCGAATATTTGTAATAACATTGTTAAAGAAGTTAAAAATAAAAACTTTAAATATAATAGGAATAATAAATGGTTAAGTCAAATTAATAAATTTAAAAGTTTCCTATTAAATAATGACTTAGTGTGTTTAAAGGAGGACAAGGGCCTTCGTATGTGTTTGTTTACAAGAGCGAAATATAATGAAAAAGTTATGGATCAAATGAAAAAGCTTAAATTTCAAAATAGTGAAATAATAAATATTGATACATCTCGCATGAAATTTATAAATGAAATTTAAAAAAAAGCTAAGAATAAAGCTATTGATAGTCATACATATTATAACTTATATCCATCATCTGTTATTTGCCCTAGGATGTTTTCGAATATAAAGCTACATAAAGAAAATTATCCATTGAGATTGATGGTTGATTTTGTTGGTGCATATTATTATCAAACATGTAGATATATTGAATTATTACTTCAAGATATTTTAGGTTTTGGAGAATATACTGTTTCATCATCGTTTGATTTTGTAGATAAAATTAAGAATATAAATATAGATTTACATGACACAATTTGTACGTTTGATATAAATGAAATGTATGGATCAATAGATAGAATAGAGTCAATTAATATTATTTATAATGCTCTTGTTTCAAAAAATGTAAAGTCTGATATTATAAATTTTATTATAAAAGTATTGCAGTTTATTGATAAAAATATTTATGTTAATTTTAATAATGAATATTATAAAATGAATTTTGGTTGGCCAATGGGTCTTCCTGCTGTTGCTCAAATTTGTAATTTTGTTATATCAACATATGAAAGTAAAATTTTAAAACAATTGAAATATCAAGAAATTAAAGTATATCATAGATATGTTGATGATGTTTTTATTTGTGGAAAACAAGAATTAATAATCAATTTATTTAATGAATTAAATGAGATTAAGGATATAAAATGGGTTATAACTAAAGAGAAATACAATTCCATAAAATTCTTAGATATTCAAGTTACTCTTAATGATTACAGTTTGGATTATCGTATGTTAATTAAACCAATTGAAACTAGAGGTTTTATTCCATATGAATCACATGTACCTATGTGTCATAAGCTGTCTGGATTGAAATCATTCTTTTTTCGAAATGAAAAATTATGCAAATATTCTAGTGATAAAATTAAAAATGTACATTTATTTGTTAATGTCTTGTTAAAAATTGGCTATTATAAAAATGCTATTGCTAATATTATTAAAGGATTTAAAAGAAATCAACACTATAATAAAATTAAAAATAAAAATATCAAAATGAAATGGATTTCAATGCCATTTATATCAGATGAGCAGATCAAGTTTATTAGGAAAATTTATAATGGTTTGTGTCATATTGCTATTTTCTCTACAAATAACATAAATAGATTGCTTAATAATTCTAAAATTCAAAATTCAAAGTTTAATCAAAATTCTATTAAATATAGATTGATATATGGATGCGGCATACAATACATTGGTGAATCTAAGTGTACATTTGAGAAGAGAATAAAAGAACATATGCTTTTATATAATAGAATTCAAAAAGAGAATCAATATGGAACAGATGTAAATAAACCTTCATCATCTGTTATATTTGATCATAATAAATCTTGTCAATATGGATTTAAATTTGATCATAAAAATATGAAAATTATTCAAATTGAACGTTGTCATAATAAACGTAAAATAAAAAAGAGGCTATGTTGATTTCAAGAAATCGTCAAATGGTAATGAATCGCCAGGCATCAAATGTTAAGATAACAGAATTGTGGGAAATCTGAATTGAACTATGGGTATTGTTAAGGGTTGCCTCGTTTTGATTATTCAAAAGTTGATAAAGACTACAAAGTGTATAGTCGAAAGTACTTCTAAAAGAATATAATTTATATAAATTGTACTGTATTTTGATATATATATTGATTTGTATATTACAATATATATATATATATATATATATATATATATATATATATATATATATATATATATATATATATATATATATATATATATATATAAAGTATATTGACATTATCTGGAGAAGATGAGTTAAAGTGAAGTATGTAAAAGTGCATAAAGTTTAAAAATCATCAGACTTGATTATTCACTTAAACATAGTGCTATATTGTTTAAATTTTTAAATTTCATTATGAGAACAGAAACGCTTTGAGTTTCAGTGGGATTGAGAAAATGCAGATACTTCGTGATTTGTACAGATGAGACATATTTGAGTAAATATATTGAGCCAAAAAATTTTATTTGTGTATATTTATTAATGTCTGGTTTAATTTTTGTGTCAATTTTTTTTAAACATTTATATCACTTATATAATTTATTGATATCTTTGATCCAATGCTGATTGATTGTTAATTAAATCTATGACTTCTATTTTGTTAAATGTTTCAAATAGATGTTAATAATTTTTAAATAACACAATTATTAATAAAGTTTATAACAATATTAATCACAATTATTTTTTCTCATTTTTATTCCAGTTTAATTTTTATTTCACCGCCATTATGTTACTTAGTTAGAATAAGGCATGACTATTGTGAAGATGTCATCTCCCACACATCTATGACCAAATGTGAAAATGAAGTTTAGCAATCACGTTTTCAATCTTTGGTTACTGGCAATTTAATTTTTTTTAAAATTTTCTTTTTATTTATTATTTTCTCTTTATCCTTTTATTTATCAAGAAGACAAAATTATTGATTATAATCACTCTAGATAAAGATATAATATAAATATATTAGTTTATGAATAATTATCATTCTTGTCACTATCAGGGAATTAAATAAATAACATTCAATTAAGCAATAAATTATCTCTATAAAAGGAAAAAAAATCAACATGGGCATGACAATAATATTGGCATTAACAAGGGATTTGGAAATATAATTATCAGAATTCAATGGTATTATTAGCTAAAGTGTTGGAAGGTGGAATAGATTGAAGCCTGTCTACTAAGGTATAAAAGTTTGCTTTTTTAATATAAAGTGGGCACTGATTTTATATATAAAATTTAAAAATTAATACTAATGACATTCTGGTCAGTTTTGATGTCGTGTCTTTGTTTACAAACATTTCGATTGATGAAGCTTTAAATATAATTTCACAGCATTGCAATTTACCAGACCATATTATTGCTTTGATTAAACATTGTCTCTTGAACACATATTTTGTATACAATGGACAGCATTACGGATAAGTTTTTGGTACTCCTATGGTTTCACCTATCTCAGGAGTAATAGCTGATTTATTCATGGAAAATATAAAACTCATGCTTTAGAATCATCACTTTTAAAAACTCTCATTTGGCTCAAATACATAGATGACCCTTTTGTAACATGGCAACATGAAAAAAATAAATTAAATAATTGTTTCTTACATTTAAATAATATGCATCATCATATTAAATTTACAATGGAGACAGAGTCTGATGGAAAACTCTCTATTCTTGCTGTTCTAGTCACCAGAACACCAAATAATTTATCTTTTTCTATTTACAGAAAGAATACACACATGGACAGATATTTACATTTCCATTCTCATCACCATCCAACTCATATAGTTTCTCTATCCAAAACTCTTTAAATAAAGAAATTACCCTTTCAGTTAAGTCACATCTGAAAGAAGAAATAAATCATATTAACAGTGTTTCATTAGCAAATAGTTATAATTATAAATTTATTTAAAAAGCCTTATTTCAAGCCCAAAATGGACAAAATAGGAAACAAAAAGATAATAAATCAGCTATTAGGATTTATGTTCCATATGTAAAAGGAACTACAGACAGTATCGGACGTATATTAAAAAGCTATAATATAAATACAGCATTTTCTACTCATCAAAAGATCAGCAATATAATAACCAAGCCTAGGGATTCAATCCTTCTTGAATCTCATGGTGTTTATCAAATCTCATGTGAAAATTGTAAAGCTTCTTACATACATATGAGTAATCATCGCATCAGTGTAGGAGAGATGAGCATACTAATGCAGCTATACAACACTCATCATCAACAGCACTCTTACTCCATCCTATAGATTCAGGTCATAAAATTGATTTTTCTAGTACCAGGATCATATCCAGATGTGATAATCTTTACCAGTGCAAAATTAGAGAAGCCATTGAGATACTTAAAAGGCCAGATTGTATCAATAAGCGAGATGATACATGCAAACTTCCTCCTATTTGGAAAATTTATTTTTAAAAAACATTCTTAATTTAACATTTTTGTTATTGCTGGAACTTTAATGTTTTTTTCAAATCAGTGATTGTAGCGCCTCTACAACCATTTTTCTACCTTTTATCACCCAGTAGATGACTTGTGTGATCAAGTCGAAATGTCAGTATATCAATATTTAAATTTTTTAACATGGATGAACCTGCAAAATATGTCTTTTATATATGAAACCTGTGAAAATCTTTGTATCAACACACACACACACACATATATATATATATATATATATATATATATATATATATATATATATATATATATAATATGATGAGCTGGACTAACTGATGAGTGCTGATTCAGCATGAAATATGTATATTGGACATCATTTATCTTTTCACATGTGTAGAGCCATGTGTATCAGTTGTATGAAATAGAGTGGATAGCTGAAGGGAGCTTGAAAGTCAGAGTTTAAATCCCTTATATTGCTTCTAGAATTCATGTGTATAAAATATACTTAATATATTAAAAATAATTCAATAAAAACATTTAATAAGACAACTTTTATAATAATATTATATTTAATTAACCTCACCAATAAGTTGTCTTATTAAATAATTTTTATTGAATTATTTTTAATATATTACTTGTTGCAAAGACAACATTATGAAAAAGTTTTGATTTGAAATTTGATCATTTTTTGAAATATAAAATATACTTATATTTAAAATATAATAATATTTACTTATAAATTTAAATTTATTAATAAATAAAAATTTTGGCTTTAGCTGTTTTTATCTTTTTCAAACATATCTGCTTTAAAATAAGAGTCATAGATCAATTCATAGATCACATGACCCTATCTCTTAAGCTTAAGAGATAGGGTCATGTGATCTATGAATTGATCTATGACTCTTATTTTGACTATTTATAGTCTCTGCCAAAAGTCTTATGCAATTTTATATTGCTATGACTACTAATATATGGTATGGCTGAAGATCTATCAGCACCATAGAGCTATTTGAGTTGGATAGCTGGGTTTGAAGACATGCAGATGTCTGAAAATTTCAGATTTTCCACTCAATAGATACCTTTTAGATAAGTGCTTGGCTTTGGGTTGGCATTTTTAGATCTAGTGTCTGGACCTACCCTGACACCTCTCTGAGGAGTGCCAAAGCATGAAACCATGGTCAGGGGTTTGGGGAAGGTTTCCTGACAGAGATATTTTAAGTGCTGGCTCTGGCTAAGCATTTATCATAAGCTTGTAGAGGAATTGGCAATCCTCACTGTTTATATCTGCTTTAACATTATTAAAAATTTACAAATGACCTGTTTCACAAAATGTTTAAAGAAAGCATCATCATCACTATCAATTATTATTATGTTTCAACAATAAACTTTATTTGTCTTAGAAAATTACTAGAGTTTTACATTACTTGGAATGATGTGGTTACATGGGTAATCTGTAGTCATAGGTTTACATAGGTAAAAGTTAAATTTTATTAATTAACATAAGATTACAGGATTTTTGGATATTCTAACTTGCTGTATTTACATTAGCACACCAAGTTTACAGTTTTGCATGTGATTGGTTAGCCTGGGTAACATATCTGAATGCTGGTAAGTATTATATTTATTGTGATGTCTATTGTTATTAATCTGAATAATATTATAATCATACTTACATAGGTATAAGGTCTGGAGTATGAATGTGATTGCTGAAATTGGACAGTCCAAAGTCTATAGTTGCAATTACCATTGTATTAATAAATATTAAGAAGTAATTCCTAATTGTTTGATATGTAATATCTATGTGAGTTGGTTTTTGCTATATAGCTGGCTGGAGCATGAAGAAAACTGTGCTGAATGTAATGGAATAGTGGTTTACACAATGACTGGTGGTATGCAGGTAGGTTATTATTGCTGTACTAAACAGATGAGAGATATTATTATTGTTATTATTATTTTTAATTTGTATCTATGTTACTTACTTTGTGCTAAGACAGACTTATACAGTATTTCCAAAGTACAAAATGGAACCTATATTTATATATGTAAGTCTGTTTTTTCAGGGAGCCAATTACTTGATATTATTATGCATTGGGATATTATGATTTTCAAGAATTTATACTAAAAATATGACTAAATATTAGACAATTAGGTAAGTTATACAAATTTGGTACATCATCTATTATAGTTAAACTTACATTAAAATTTGATCTTAAAAATGTACATGTTCATGACTATAATTTTTTTTAGTGAAACAATTTATAAAACTTGTAAATTTAGAACAATCTTATCTATTATAATTTTTAATAGATCTCAGAAATATTATTTTTAAATACTGAATTAATTATAGATGAATATAATTCATATTTCATGATTTGTAATCGAGATCATTTTAATTTCTAAGAAGAAAATATAATGTAAAGTAAAAGCTCTTTTTTATCAGCATGGCTTGATACTCTCTGTGATACTGTCATTATATCTGATATTATATTCCTACTTTTTATAATATTTTTTACATTATTTTAAAATCTTCATCTAAGATATATATATATATATATTCCTTTTAATCAATTTGATATGTTCAAATTTTACAAATTTTTCCATATGTACTTCATCTAATATTAAAATTATTTTATTTTTTATTATGGTTATCCTCATGTCTTAAAAAATAGAATGATACTGCGATATTATCCTGAGAGATTTATAAAATAAGATGTATCTAACAAGGATTTGTGCACCTTTTTAACAATATATATATATATATATATATAATTATAGAGAAATCCTTTAAAATTATTAACATAAATTTATAAACATGTGAACATTTTCTATTTAATATTGTGCTAGTCAGATGATGTATGTTGGTTTAACTCAGTTCGAATATTAGGTGAAAGTACCTCGAGGCCACCCATATGTGAGATATTAAATCAAGAATACTATGACCTCTACCCTCTCCACCTATTACCAAGTCTAATTACTAACCAACAACATTATCTGAGACATACGTAAATTATTTGCTCACCCGGCCCAAACTTAGCCTCAGGAGAGACATGGACAAGAATAATTATAGAACTAAATAATTAAATGTGCATAAAGTCTATGAAAAATGTGTTTTGCATGCCTGGATCATTGGAAAAGTAAAATAAAGTGCATATAATAAATAAAATTAGAAAAATCAAGCTTTTTAGTTAAATAATATATTTAATTAATGACTTAAAATATTAGTAATGTTTTAATGGCTTCTGTTATTCTTCTGTGGATTAATGAAAAACAAATCAGACAATAAAAATGGATATAAATGATATAATATTTTTGCGGTCTAAGTCTTTTCTTCCCAATTTTAATAAAATTGTCAACTCGAATCTCCTCGTAAAGTACAATAAAAATATTTTACAAAGCATTTTCTAATTGCTGTGTGCTAAAAACAGTTTAAAATTATTTAGGACATATATAGCTAAATAAGATATACATAATGAGCTAATGGTGGACAAAAGAAGCGTTATCGAGGAGATCAAGTTGGCAAACAAAGGAAACTTACTCGTATTGAATTTACAAACATAAATGAAAACTGGCAAGATATTTTAAATAAAAAAATTGACCTTCACTTACACCACAATGGAATACAAAATATTTATAACATGTTAGCAAAAGAGGAATAACGCAGGAAAAGGGTTAAATATAAATAGATAGATGATCACTCAATATATATATATATATATATATATATATATACATCTAAGATTAGTCTAATAAAAATGGTTACATTACAAATATCATTAAATAAAACAATTCAAAAATATAATTCAATTAAGCAATTAAGAAAGATATGATCACAAAAAGGTAGAATGGTAAATAGTTCATTAGGAGAGATACGATTACCATCCTGGTTCCTTGCTTCTGTTCCCACGGCGTTCATGGCTTGATCTGTCCATCAATGGGTATTTGTCTGGACAAGGAAAATGGAAATACGTAGCATTCTTTCAAGAAAAGTCCTACAGACATGGCACAGAGTTCAGATTAACATTGGTTGGACACTACGGCATTTTGATGGTTTTAGGAACTCCGTCGATAGGCAAACTATTTGCCTAACTGCCATGCATAGTAGAATTCATCAAATTAATATAACTTTTAACTCGTGGCATGTTAATACTTCTCCGTGATTTCAAGGATGACAGTTAAATAACTTTTTGGAACAAAATCTCAATGAGAAGCAAAATCTGAAAAAACTGAATGAATTTTCCCAAAGAGAAATCTGAAAAAGCAGCAACAGAAATCTCAATGAATTCTCCAAAGAGAAATCTGACTGAAAGCAAGCAGGTGAAATCTCTAATAGGAAAAAGCAAGCAAAAGAAATCTGAATGAATTCTCTCTAAAGAGAAATCTCAACAAAAAAGGCCAACTCTGAATAGCCAAGTCTTTTGTTCTCTCTCCTATTTATACCTTTTTTTGTAAGCTACCTTCTATTGTTTTGTGTATGATCTTAGATCTTGATAAGCCCTGCCACACTCCTTTGTTTCAAGGTAAAATTTTCTAAAAATAACTTTTACTTTTTTATTCTAAATTTCTTTCTTTAAACTTTGAATTTTATTAATTAAAAAAAAAAGAGAAGGCCATCTTTAATTTGCCTTGAATGGGCTAAATTAATTAAAAAAACATACATTCCTTTAGAAAATGTTGGCGGCTTATCTCAAAATAAAATCATACGCCATATCTTAACAAGATTTTAAAAAGAAAAATATATTCTTATTTTTTTTTAATAAAATAAGCATTTTATTTCAGCAGAATTTTGCATTAACTCATACATATATACGCTTGCCGTATATATATGTTTGATTAATAGGTTTTACAAGTAATTTTTTTAACAGCAATTTAATCTTAGAACAGAATTTATTTAAAACAAAATATTTAAATGCAAATACAAATTTAATAAACGTAATTAATTTTAGCTTTAATGCAAAACCCTGCTGATATTGGGCTATAAACTTAATTCAAGCCTACAATACTGATTAAGTTTATAGGAGGCCGTGAAGCATGGAGCGGACTTTCAGATCCATTGCTTCAATATATATATTATAAAAAATTTCAGGGTTTACAGGTTTAAATGTTAATAAATAAATAGACTTTTCTTTGTATTTTTGTAGTTAAATTTCACCTAGGTTACAATGAAGCTACATTTCATTTAAAAATAGGCATTGCAAGATGAAACCGGCTAACTAGCAGTAGTATTAGTTGAAAATATTTTATACTCGAAATGCATTTTCTTTTATTTTATTATCCAAGCTTATATAATTGTCAAAAACAAACATTACTACTTTATATGTGCAACACTAATAATATAAAAACGTTATAAATTTTTCACATTTTGAGAAAGACTTTTCATAAAAAGTTACAGGTTTTAAATAGATTTTCAATGTAATTTTCAAATGTTTTTATTTTTTAATAATATTTTATTGATCTATATAAAACTTATAATTAGTAGAAATATATTACCATTAACATTTATATATATTCAGTAGTTATAATGAGTATATACTGTCATTTTTTTAGTGATGAAAAAGAAGTTATGTATTGTTTCAGTATCTATCTGTGAAAAAAATGACCCATTTATGGGCTTACATTCCCTCATATCTGATTATATAATTTAAATGAGACTAATTTTTAGTTATGATTTTTTATTGTTATTCGTTATGATAGACTCTTCCAAGAGTTTTGTTTATATGAAAAGTACATCTACTGCACCGGAAAACAAAGTGAAAATAGTAACATAACAATTAGGAATAAAATCTGAGTTAGGAAGAGATAGTGAAATAAATGAGAATTCATTGACATAAAATCTGTTATCTTTTCCAAAGTTATCTATCCTGATATTAAATCAGACAGATAAGTAGAGTTCAGACTTAGTATGCATCGATTATTTTATTTATCCTCTGGTAATTAGTTTTGATTCGTAATATATTTCATTATATCAAAACAGAAATTGATTTATAAAAGTAAACTAGAAATCTTATTAAATTATTAATATATATATATAAAGTCAAGCCACACATCTCATGACGACTTATATAACATGTATTCACAAATATATAAAATAAAGAGCGTGGTAATAAATATATATATATATATTATTTTACATATATATATAATGGTTTGTACAATTATTTAGATACGGGATTTGAACTCAGACTTTCACACGACCCACTACTTTCAGTGCCATCTCATATTGTTGACCCACCTGATCACACACATGTTGAAAAGATAAATAATCACAAATATATGTATTTTATGCTAAACCAGCAATCATCAGTTGGTCTAGATTACTATCCTCACACACATATATATAATCAGTGCTCAACTTTATATTAAGATAGCCAAACTTCATACTCTAATGGACAGGCTTCAAACTATTCCAACTCACAACTCTTCAGCCTTCAATTTCATTGAAAATCTGAAGATGGATGATCAGATGGGTCAGCAATATGAGATGGCATTGAAAGTAGTGGGTTGTGTAAAAGTCTGAGTTCGAATCCTGCATATATTACATATACAAATGCAGGTTTAAGCCTGTACAATGTATTAATTATTTAAATAGTAAACTGTGTTAGAATATATGTCTTACACTCCTATTTACATTTGACAATATATATAGTAAGAAGGTGGTCCACTTTCTTTGGTTATAAAACAGAAGTGTTATTAAAGACAACCTACTTTATAACCAAAGAGAACTTACTACATAAATGAATGACTTTCTTATTGTATGTATTGGCGAATATTAAGTGGGAGTGTATGACATTTTTTACAACAGCATTTTCTATTTACACAATTGTATAAAATGTTATATTTATATTTACCTTATGATTCTTTGAATTTATATATAGTAACCACTTGTAAATAGGTATGGTTATTCCATCTTCAAGAAAAGAAAAGATAGAAAATTCATTCTAGATATGAATTTTGCAATGATTATATAAATCATCAATATACAAAACATGCTGATTAGTTTTTCTATTTATTTGATATTTTGTGACACTGTATTTTAATTTCTTCAGCAGAAAACGTTTTTAAGTACTTCAACTTCATGTCAAATTGCAGTTCTCTAATTCTATTTTCTGACACATCTTTCCATTGGAAACAATCAATGTTTTATTTCTTGACAATATCTATAAGATAATCCCTACAATATAAATAGGGTCTACCTCTCTCACAAAAACCATTCTCAAGTTCACCATAAAACGATCTTTAATGAGGACTTGCATTGTTCATTCAAGTTTAATACTCAGTCTAATGAAGGTATGATTTTATAATTGTGGACTCTGTACTATGCCATCCAAACAGTTGAAAAAATATTTTGCTTGGTTTTATGATCTTGTCAGTGTATTTTTAAAATTTTACAGAGCATTCTTAAATAAACTTTTGTTACATCTTTATATTGCATCAATAGGATGTCCAAGTCTCACTTCCATGCAATAAGTTATGCATAAAAACAGTCCTATATTCATTATCTTAAGTACAGTAGTTATTTCCCTGTGCTGTAATATTCTATTTTTTAATTTGTTAAAAGCAGTATTAAAATTGTAACATTTAAATTTCAAAATGAGTTTTGGTAAGTAATTTTTATTCATGATGTAGGCAGACAAACAAATAATTAATTTTTCCATGCAAATTGAAATCATGCAATCTAATAATGTCACAATATATGAGTTGCAAATTACATCTTTAGCCCAAAAATGAGTCATATGAATACTATTACTATATGGTGTGCTACTGCTGTGAAATGTCAGCATTTAATTGGTTATTTGCTTGATTACATCATAATTGAAATTTATCTAGAAAAATATATGAAAATTTATATCATACTTTCAATATTTACTTCTATAAAGACCTTAAAAATTTTGTAATTATATGAATATATATAATTATTTAAATTATAATAATGATGCAACTAAATAAGAATATACTAAACTTATACAGAAGTACTTACAATTACTTAGATAATAATTATTCTCTGATTTGATATAGACAGGAAACAGATGTCATGTGATTCCCTAATGTTTAAAATGCTCAAATCACATCTACCAAAAAATGAATAAAGATTTTTTTTTTTTTACATAATAATCAAAATCTATGTGATTATAAAAGAGACAAAATGGGAAATGTTGAAGTATTTTTTTAAGAGCTCATAAATATAGACTACGATAAAAAACAAATTTTACATGCAGTAAAGAAATTTAATAACAATTATTACAATATCAATAAAAATAAAATAGTAAAACATGGTAGTCCATGCTATTTCTAAGTAATATTCATTATAAATTTATACAAATTTTTTTTGATGATATATATACACTATGTTTCATTGTATATTTTTTTAAATGTAAATAAATTGATTAATGATTATAAAAACAATATATGCAAAAATAAAAAATAAAAAATTATTTATTAAATTATAGTGGATACAAAACTGTTCATAAACGAGTCAAAATGTTTCTTTAGAATAAAGGATAAATGAATTTCACTACTCTAAAATCATATAAAAATTCAGCACATAATTTTTATAACACTACTTCAGTTTTCTTCAATTATGAAACGCCTTGTTACTTTTTATTCCCTCTGGTGTCATAGCATCGGCCGGAACGCGAACCCGCAACCCGGGCAACTGCTTGTAAGGCAGTCGCGCTGACCTCTCGACCACAATGCAAGACTAACGCCTTGTTACTTCAAATTAAATTTCAATTTAATCGCACAAAACTATTTCATGAGAAAGACCTCACCGAAAAGAAAATTAAAAAGTAATTTTTATGCATCATTTACAGCTTCTAGTGAAATACAGTCCTTGGAAAATCACATGACAATATTTCTCATTTACATGTTCAGTAGATAATGTTTATAAGGTAAATAATAAAATGATCTGTATAAATTATATTTTATTTATTATAACACAGCTAGCAGCTTAAGAAGACTTGTGATGGTTAAGCCCCAAGTTAGAGATAGAATACATAAGATGCTTTAATCACTTTTCTTAGTTGGAACATTTCTATTATTTAAAAAAATATGATCACGTGATTTATCTGATGATTGCGCTTTTTTTTTTTAAATTAAAAAGTTTTTTAAATCAATAATAGTAAACCAAAACTATAAGTATTTTTTCTGTTTAGTATAACAATGTCATAAAAAAGTTAATTATTGAAAAATTAACTGGGTCATTACTTGAAAATATATTGTTGGACACTATTGGTTACCGTTGCTGCATTTGAAAAGTGGTGTTGTAAATCTTAAATCTTTACTAATAAAGTATGTTTCCATGATATTTCTGCAAATTTGTCAAGCATTGGTGGTCGAGAGCGGATTCGCTTCCGGCTGATGCTATGACACATGAGAAAAAAAAACTATTTAAATTTTACTTCACAACATATTAATACAATGTAGTTAAATATTTATAATATGACCATTACCATTGTACTTAAATATTGTAGTATTCAATTATAAGTACATTGTCTAAACTAAATTTAATGTAATTAGAAGGAATTTAAACTTAGAATTTCAAGCTCTTTACAGTTATACATTCAATCTTATACAACTGATACACATGCCCACATACATGTGAAAAGGATAAATGATCTCCAATATACATATTTCGTTCTGAACCAGCACTCATTAATTGGTCCAGATCATCATCTTCCACACATATTTACAATCACTGCTCACTTTATATTAAGATAGCAAATCTTCAAACTTTAATGGACAAGCCTCTTTTTTTTTCAACTCTCCAACTCTTCAGACTTACATATCATTGAAAGTGAGTAGTGATTGTATATATGTGTGGGAGATGGTAATCTGGATCAACTCATGAGTGCTGGTTGTACATAAAAAAAGTATATTGGAGATCATTGATATTTTTCACATGTATGTGGTCATGGGTATCAGTTGTATACAATTGAATGCATAGCTGTAAAAAGTTTGGAAGACTGAGTTCAAGTCCTTCTAATTGCATTAAGTATGGTAAATAACTTTTATATATCTCATCGTTAGAACAAAAAGTATATGCCTTTCTCTGTAGATAAATAAAAAAGACAAAGATAAAATTAATTGGACTAATCAAATTACAAATTGATGGAATTTACCTAATTTTTCTATTATATATTATTCACTAACTAAAAATGACTAGATATCCATTTTCTAACCAATAATTAATAGCTAGATTGATTATGAGAGTTTTATTTTAATACGAAACCCATACAACTAAATTTATTGAAATTAAAAAAAAAGTTTCACCAAATTTAAATTTAAATCATGGACATAGCAACTGGACGTTCTATTCACTAAAGTATGAGTCATGTCATCACACACACATACATATATATATATCATTACACGTATAATAATGTAAGTTGACTTTATTAGAACTTTCCAAGATTTGAGTCTGAATAAAACTTAAAAGCGTTAACTGAGACTTTTCAAATCGGATCAGGACCTTTTTTATAATGTCGAATCATAAATACGGTGAATGATAGACAGTGCATACTTTTCTACGATTATAAAGGAAGAGAAAATGAACAGTGAATTCTCACGAATGGCGGTTTACTTAAGCTACTGAGTAATTGTTTTCCTCTTTACCGTTCTTGTGGATGCATGCTAAAAGAAGACCATTATCCAATATACATTTAAAATAATAATCTTATAATTTAATTTACTAATTTTATTATTATTATATAATGTAAATATTTAGATTTGAATTTGAATTGGGCTACAAATAAATATTTTTTTAGTTTATTAGAAAATATTTTTTTTATAACACACATGTTTCAACTATATAGACGCAACAGGGACATATTTTTATTTTCATTTTTTCATGGTCCGTTATTGTCTCAGTTAGTAAAGACGAAATAAATTAAAAATCAATTTTAACCAAAATTTACTTAACTCTCATTTCATTATTTTGTTTATATCTCATTTATCTTTAGGTATTATTTTTCTTTTGTAGACATAAATCATTCAAATTTTTTGATGTAGATAATATTATAGCCTCTAGATAAATAACAATAACAAAGGAAAAGAATGATTTAGATTACCACAAATACTGTGATCTGTTGTTGATTTTTAGAAATCAATGTGCGATAATAAAACAGCGGCTGGAAAAACTTTGCAGCTTTGAGAACTATCGGTTAACGGCAAAAAAAAAAGGAAGTTTATAGAACATTAAGCAGGAAGACTAACCATTAAGTAATACTTAGATATATACACATAGTTAAAATCTAAATATATCTAACTATATATGTGTATACAGATATAAAAACCGCATAGCGTCGCGAGATTGCTATATTTACTATTGCCGAACTTGAATTGTCCAAGTACAGTGACCGAAAAGTTTCTAAGTAGGTCTAGATGTCCAACCAGTCTAGCTTGTCATAAATGAATATAATTTTCTTTTTCTTTACTGCTTTGTGGTTTTTTTGCTATATACGGATAGATTGTTGTAAATTTAATTATTAAAAAAAATCTTTGGATTAAACGTACACAATTCAAGAGTGATAGTTTGCTGAGAACAATTAGTTTTCATGATTTATTATTACTAAATTACTGTATCTGATTTTGAAAATAATGAGAATAATGATAAAACCAAATCTGATTAAATTGTGATTTACAAATATAATTGCAGATGTAGTTCCACCTTCACTCCAAGAATCGAATAAACAGTATTTTGTCTATTCATAAGTTTTCAAAATAAAGTATGAATTTTCTCCTGTGAAGTTTACAAATTACTGTTTTCAAATTTTGTTGTGGTTAATATTCATTCACCAGTATTATTTTATATATTTCTGCTTTTCATTTATAGATATTAATAATAGAATATAGCTAGAATGATCTTTAAATAAGAGGTGCACAGCATAAACTTGCTCAACCACCCTCCCCTCTATTTAATTATTTAAGAGTAGTTAGATATTTATTTACTGATCATTAATAGATGGTTGACTAAGTGTATTATGGAGAAGTGAAATGAAAAAAATCTTAAATCTTATTAAACTTATTTTTTTTATGTATTATTCTATTAACACTTAAATCAGTCACAGAACATTTTAAGTTTGATATTTGTTTAAATAATATAAAGGATTAGGAAGATGGTTTCTGGTAGCAAAGTAAGTTAATTCAAGACTTAGAATCTAGATTGAAAGAAGACAAAAGCCCGTAAGTAACTCTGGAGATTCGGTACCATAATATCTGGTGTTTATTGTCAGTACCATAATATCTGGTGTTTATTGTCAAGTTTATAATAGTATGTGGGTTTTGAGAAGTATAAAGATGATTAATGTTTTCTTTAATAAATAAATACTGGTGATCAGAAACAGCTGTTTAATAAATTTAAGGTTATACAAGTAAGGTTTGATGTATTATATGGGTATTTGTTTGAAGATGGTGCTGGTAATTTGTTTATTTTAAATTGCTTTTCTGCACAACTTTTAATGTTATTTTTTTGAATGCATCCCATTTGATGCTAGAAAATGAAATCAACATAATATTAATTAAAACAGGCAAAACTTTTTATACAGTGGTGCCACCTCAGTGCAAGCCGGAGTAATCAGTGGATGCCAGAAGGTTTGTTTTTAATAACAGTTATGAGCAAGCATAAGAAATGGTGATCATGTGATATAATATTAATTAGAAAAAGTCTAAAGAAGTCAGTATTTTTCAATAGGCAGAAAATTTAAAGTAATTTAGTTTGCCATCCATGTGTGTGTGATGAATTTATTTCTTTGTAATATGGTATTGAGAACATTTGCAATATTATTTTGAGATGTTTGTAATTAATTTTTTGCCTAATTTATACTATAATAATTACATAATAATTATTAGAAAGCAAAAATATGCATATCTACACTTCTATTTTATGTGTATGTGCTTTATTTTAAAAAAGTGAAGTCAACAAATTCTAATATAAAATTAATGTTGAAAGCAATGGTAAATTGATTTAAAACTGATTGCTAATGGAATCAGGGTCATGGTGTTAGAGTCTTTTTTAAATATTTTAAAAATTATAAATACAATTTTAATTTTTAAAGCAATATTTTATGGTTTTACCAGAGCTTCCTATTTATTTATTCCTATTTTACAATTAATTTTCAAACATTGAAGATTTCATTGATTTTTTGGAATAACTCACTTGGGTTGCTTTCCTGGTCACTGCCAAACAATGAAAAAGTCTTTGGTTATTCTATTTACTATTCTTCTTTCAATGTTTTAAAAATTAAAATGTAATTTTTTTAAAAATATTATTCATTTGTAAAATTATTATCTAACAAATAAAGTTCAATTTATTAAATTCTAATATAGAATAAAGATTTGATGAAATCAAATATTAAATAATTACAAAAATTGCCACCAGGGTTAAGAATAGAAAATCTCAAGCAGTTGGAGGATTAATTTTGAAAGTGGCATTGTCAATTACAGCTTAGGGACATATATTTTATATTCAATCTTTTATACAGAATTTAGTAAATGTAATTAAAAAAAATGGTTTGTTTGAGTGTGTGATTTATATTGTAGTTTTTAAACATGGTATCTAATTCTTAGATGAGCAAGAATTTTCAATGGCTGGTAGTAGTAAGATCTTTGAATTTTATTTTTTTTACAAAACGGCAGATTTTGTTCAAAATTTTTATTGTCTAGCAGTAGTCTTTTACATTTTAATTGTAATGTTTACTAGCTTAATTTAATATTATAAATGCATAAATTGAACTCAATTTATTACAAATTTAAGTTTACAAATGAAAAAAACTTCCAAAAAATCATATTTGAACTTTCCAAACAAAAATATATAAATCTCAATACATAATGGAAATAATGGTTTTACTTTTATTGCTTTTTGTCATAACTCTATTATAAAGAGAAAATTAAGGAATTCCAATTTTTAAGCTTAAATAAATTTTTATTGAGTCAAAAACTATTCTGAAATTGAAAATAGCATTTATATTGTAGTTATATATTGGACTATTTTCATCATCTAATATTAAGTATTAAAAGCTGTTACAAAAAATAACTTTATTTAAATAGATTCCAATTACATTTAACTGTTAGTAAAAGCACATAGGTTAATATATGCACAAAATTCAAAAGGTAATATTCTTCTTTCCTCTTGTGTTACTGGCCAGACCAGTGAGAGTATTGCATCTGAGCCCTTAGTTTCTTGAATGTTGAATTTTAAAGTAACACTCTAACAAGCAGATCATTATGTTAAATTTCAATATTTAAAAATCTAAGAGTCTAGGTTCAATTCCCATGCTAATACTATCATTGATCAGGCCAGAATCACCTGAAGAAGAGAGAAGAATAATACCTCTTGAAACTTTGTGCATATAATAATCTGTGTGCTATTACTAATAATTGAATGTAATCATAATAATTAAATAATGTTAAATTTTTTTAAAGATAATTAATACTTAATATTAGATGATGGAAATAGTCGAATATATAAATACAACTAAAATATCATCATCATAAACCTTCAGGAAAATATTAGCATTTATATTTGTTAATTTATTGCATAAAATTCAGAACAACCACTGTTTGACAGATAGTGATAACCATAAAAATTGTTGCTTCCAGTTTAATGTCATTTAAATTTCTTAACTTGTATTTTTAAAACAAAATGTGTTTTAAAAAATAACATCGTAGAAACATAAATATATTTTGTTTTTAATAATTATAATAAAAATATTTTGTAAAAGTAATTCCAAATAATTAAATGTACTATTAAATTATGTAATTGTTTTTATCAATCCAAAGAATAGAATGAGAGGTGATGATATTTGTATTAAAAATCAATTAATTAGCACTGTTTCATTTTGTTGGGAGACTTTTCACTTTATACTTAGTAGACTCTTTTTATTGATTTATTTGTTACAGAATAAATCTGAAGATGTCAGTAGTCTAAAGAGAATTGAATTTGAGGTTTTAGCATAAAATGTTCATAAATAACAGTTTTAAAGGCTGAATAAAAAGCAGTACCATCATAGTACTGTATAAATATATTAATTAATCATAGAATTAACAAAGATTATTACACACTCATCATGGCTAATTATTTAGTCCTAAGATTATTGAATTTTTTAATTAAAAAAAAAGTCTTGGGAATTTATGATAAATTTGCTCATCAAAAGTGATGGACTTTGAGACATGATTTATGGACCTTGAGATCTAGCTATGACACTTTTTGGTATGGCACCAAACTATCCAGAATATAACTTTTAATGAGAATACTCCATAATGTACAATATTCTACTGCTTCCTCTAATTTATTCTAATTTAGAGTAGCAGTGTCTCCTATGTAGTTGATAACTATCTACACAATTAAAGTTAGTAAAATAGTTATTGTTCCAACTAAAATTGGGATAAAGGCTTCTTATTTAAAAATATGCAGATGATTAAAGTAAAATAATAATATAATGAGTAAAATTTATGAACACTTTATATCCATGAATGTAATATATACATATACACAAAAACTTTATTAAAAGCAATGCTTTATTAATAATAAAAATACTGTAGTGCTTAGCATGTTTTCAATAGAATTTCGACAGATAATTGTCATAGTTATAGCAAGCAATTATCTGTCAAGAGCATGCTAAGCACTTTTTTATTATTAATAAAGCTTTGCTCTTACTACAGTTTATATATATATTGTACATATACATATAGTATTCATATATATATATATATATATATATATATATATATATATATATATATATATATATATATATAAATAAACTGTAGTAAGAGCAAAGCTTTATTAATATATATATATTATTTATTGAAATATAATATTATTTATTGGATTTATAAGTCTTTTTTTTATTTATATATATATTAAAATATCTCAAATTAAACATCAACATCATTTTCAAACATCACTTTACTATATTATCACCTTTCCATTTTAATCCAACTTTCTTCATTTATAGAAATTTTTTTATATCAGATCAGAAAACTTCCTCACATCAACCCTTCAATTCATAAGTCTTTGATATGTTTTAGAATCTCATTTGGAATTTACTTGTACATTTATTTTTTATTCCACCTCTTTTCACTTCACTGTTTGGCTGCAATCTATGCATTGTTCTTCTATTAAGTATTCAAGTCACTGAAACATATATAGTATTTATAATTTTTTTATGACTAACAAATGTGTGGTGTCAGACTTACAATTCTTAGCAAACTAATAGACCTCAATTCTTTAAGTGAATCTTATTATTAATTAATAAAATACTTACAGCTATGTATCTGCAATCTGTCCCAACAAAAATGATATGACCAACTTAAGATACTAAAGCAAATAATACGACTGCACAATGGAAAGTATGAAAAAAAGAGACACCAGCAGCATTTTCAATTAGGATTGAATATAATTTTTCTTCTTCTTTCCTGACAAAAAATGGCAAAAATTGGTTCACAGGTTTTACTGGAAATATTGGCTTTCATACATAAATAAATTGAATATGTTTTATGAAATCAAACCAAATAAATAAAACTGATCTAAATAAAAAAAACCATATTCACCACTGTGGCATTTATAAGAGCGAGCATATGTGTTTGGAATTTCCAAAATTTCGCTAAACAATTTTAAGTAGCACAATGAAATAATTTCAACATGAGCAGTTTAGAATATGTAAAAAATGTTAGATGAATAATTTGATCTATTTCAATGCCCCGTCTTATAAAAACTCACACAATATATTTATATATTCATTATTATTTAAAAAACAACATAACTTTCCAATAGCTAGATGGTTTCTAAATGTAAATCACATGATAATCAAAGCATAGCTAAATCATAAAATCTACAATCTGTTACCAAGACAACTATTATAGGTAAATGATGAATTTTCTTTAAAAAACTTCATTAAACAGATAAAGATAACCTACTTTGAAAATAGATTGATAGATAATCAAAAAAATTTATAATTTATTTCTAGAAGTTGCATTGAACAACAGATTTTATATTCTATGGTTTATTTAAGCTTCCAAAAACTATTATATATATATATATATATATATATATATATATATATAATAGTTTTTGGGTTAAACTGTGTGTTATTTTTACTTATTTCTCAATGCTTCAATGAAATAGCATCTGCTACTGTCAAGGGTAATTTATCAAAGAAAAACTAATAGAACTCAAATAATATCAAGATTGGTGTGCAGTAAAGAATAAGCTTGATCAGGAAGCAGTTAAGCATTCGGAATATGTGAATTAAGAAAATGTTTATTTTCTTCAGTTTCACTATTAATTGCTTTACAAGTTTATATTAAAAGAAAGAGAAAAAATAAGTGGTCTCCTAAGGCTGGAATACATTGTGCTTCATCATGTCTATTTAAACCAGTTGGTCTTTTTAATATTTCACTTGACTCTCTCGAGGTTCTCAAAATCAGGTTTGTGATCAAATTTTAAAAATTTAAAGTAAAAGCTGATGTATCTAACTCCTGATTAAATATATTTTTATGTTCATTAGTTCTTATTTACATAGGTTTTTGAGCACTGTAAACATGGAAATTCGTAAACCCAGTGGTATTCCAAAAGTACTCTATCTTTAGGTTTATGGGGAAAAAATCACCATTTTTGTTTGCTAGTGAAAAAAAATAGTCTTTATATTAAAATTAGATAGTTGTCTACTGATTTTATCAGTGACTCCTTTACTATAAGGTAAAAACACCCTATAATGAGTTGAATGAACAATTTTATCCTTTTTATTATTTTTAGTATCAAATGCTATGTAACGCCTTATATATGATGTTTTTATTGTAACCATTAGAAAGTAGATTATTTTTGTTAGCACTATTTCTTGAATAAAAGCATCTTCATCTGACAAACTACAAGCTCTTGTGAAAATGCTTTTTTCTACAGAAAATATTTGTGCAAGATGAGCATTAAAATTGAGATATCAGTTTTGTATGGGAGAATTTTCTGTAAACAAATATTAATAAAAGATCATCACACGTTCTGGCAATCAAAACATATAAAAAAGTGATGTGTTAATTTTAACTTCCATAGTAAAGTTAATATTAAAATACCAATCACTGAGAAAAGTAAAAAAAGAGTTAAAAAGAAATACTGTGAGGCCATATGAGAAATGTATCATCCATATATCTGAGCCAAATAGAAGGTTTCTTCGTAGCTGCATTTAATACTTGACTTTCAAAATTTATTCATGAAGTAATTTATTGGATGAAGATCATCTTACTCAAGAAATAAAACCAACAAAAATATTTTTACTTGCTAATGGTTATAATAAAAACACAATATATATGACATTATGTAGCTATTGATACTTGAAAGAAGAAAGATGATAACATTAATAATTCAATTAATTATAGAGTGGTTTTATTTTATATTAAAGGAGTCACTAATAAAATTATTAGAAGACTATCTAATTTTAACATAAAAAACTCTTTTTCCACTAGTAAAAGACAGAGTACTTTTGGAATATGAGGAAGTTTATGAAATTCCATGTTTATAGTGCTGAAAAATCTATGTAAGTCAGTCTAATAGATGAATAAGTGTCATAATGAATGAATATAAAGATTCCTTTAATCAGAAGTTAAATATATCAGCTTTTACTTCACATTTTTTTAAGAAATTTGTCACAAACTTGATTTTGATAATGCTAAAATGCTTGATAATTTGGAAAAGTATGAATTGAGAAACATAAAAGAATCAAGTGAAATAATAAAAAGACCAACTGGTATAAATGGAGCTTATGAAGCACAATGTATTCCAGCCTTATGTAGACCACTTATTTTATCTCTTACTTTTAATATAAACTTGAAAACAGTTAGTGGTGAAACTGAAGAAAATAAACATTTTGATAATTCATATATTCTGAATACTCAACTACTTCATGTTCAATCTCATTCTTTACTTCACACTCAATCTTGTTACTATTTGAGATCTAATGGTTTTTCTTTGAAAAGTTAACCTTGACAATGGTGGATGCTATTTTGTGGAAGTAAGAAAAAGTAATACATGGTTTAACCCAAAAACTATTTTATTTACCTCATATAACCATGAAAACATTATATATATATATATATATATATATATATATAATGTTTTGATATATATATGATAATATATATATATATATATATATATATATATATTCTCACTAAATTAAATATGTAAACATAACCAAGTTAATAGACAATTATTTATTTTAATCATATATTTATTTTCATCTAATGGACTTTCATTCAAAATTGAACCTTGTCCAGAAATTACATTAATTCAATGTCCCATGATTTACAGCACTCCCACAATTGACACACTTCAACTCTAAAAATGTTTTTATACCTTCAAAATTTTATTCAATGTTCATTTTCCTCCCAACTTTATTGAGACTTGTAATAAATTCATACATTTCTTCTTATTTTTTTGCATGTTTATTATATCATATAGATTTTTTTCTTTATAATTTCTACAATATTTTATCACTTCAATACTTTCTTCACATTTCATAACATGCCCTATTTCTAAAAAATAGCAAGATGGTTCTGACCTAATATCTCCTCTTTATTACTCTGTTATGCTCCTTCCCTCTTTTTCTTTTTCTTTTCACTGACTGACCTATATATATATATAGGTCAGTCTTTTTCTTTTTCTTTTCACTGACTGACCTATATATATATATATAGGTCAGTCTTTTTCTTTTTCTTTTCACTGACTGACCTATATATATATATATATATATATATATATATATATATGTGTGTGTGTGTGTGTAATTATATAACCGAATATTTGTAAGTACAGTAACTAAATAATTAAAAATTTTATCCACTTAGGAGCACTTTCGATTATCCCAGTAATCTTTGTCAACTAAAGCTTTGAAATTCTAACTTTCCCACAATTCCGTGATCTTAATGTTTGCTGCCTGCCTGTTAATTAAGTCATGTTTATATTTCTATATTAGCATAGCTTCCTTTATTTTTCTTTTATTGTTATTTTTTTTAATTTGCAATATTTTTACACTGTTAAAATTGAAGTCAAAACCATAAATACATGATTTATTATGGTTGTAAAAAACAGATGCTGAAATATTATTATCCACTTGCTATTAGTAAAATGTGTTCAGAAATCGAAACAAAATTGCATAGTAGATAATAATATTTCAGCATATGTTTGTTATGACCATAATAGATCATGTATTTATGGTTTTGACTTCAATTTTAACAGTGTAAAAATATTGCAAATTGAAAAAAATTACAATAAAAGAAAAATAAAGGAAGCTATGCTAATATACAAATATAAACATGACTTAATTAACAGGCAAACAACAAACGTTAAGATCACAGATTTGTGGGAAAGTTAGCATTTCAAAGCTTTAGTTGACAAAGATTACTGGGATAATTTAAAGCACTCCTAAGTGGATAAAATTTTTAATTATTTAGTTACTGTATTTACAAATATTCAGTTATATAATTACGTATATTGCTTTAAAAATACAGACATCGAATAAAATATTCTTATATATATATATCTTCATACATTCCTTATACATAATTTTATAAAAAAAATTAGTGAGCAGTTCAAAAATGAGAAATGATAAAAGTGATTTTTAAAATTATGTTTAAAGGGATGTATAATGGTATATATATATATGTCAGTCAAAGAAAAGTAAGATAGAAAGAGGAAAGGAACAAAACAGAGCAATAAAAGGGGAGATATTAAGTGATGACAATTTTGCTATTTTTTAGAAACAGAGAATGTTATGAAATATGGAGAAAGTATTGAACTGATAAAATATTGTAGAAATTATAAAGAAAGGAAAGTGCATGAGACAATGCATATACATGAAAATAATGAGAAATGTATGAATTTAGTACATGGTTCAATAAAGTTGGGAGGAAAATGAGCATTAAATAAAAAATTGGAAAGTATAAAACAGTTTTTAGAATTGATGTTGGTCAATAGAGATAGTGATAAAATGATATGTAAATATAAGTGACATATTGAATTAACCTTTTCGAGGGTCATTTTTATTATTGGCCAAGTGAAGTAAAACTCTGAAACTTTTAATTGGTTTTAATTGGTCAAGTGACAAACTCTTTGATAGAAATATTTTCATCTTTTAATATATATTAATTTTAGTTTCATTTTCAAAAAGTATATTAATTATTTGTAATGTTAGGAAAGTAAACAAATGTTTTTTCAAAAATATATTTTTATTTGTATTTTATAGAAATATTCAAAAGCAGAAAAATCAAAGAAAGCATTACGAGCAAATTACAAGCAATGTAAACATCATTTATATCCTTCCCAGATTTACCACTACGAATTTTTTAAGAATTTTTTAGTAAAATTTTCAATTTACAATCATGTAAAGTATATAATTTTTTAATAAAACCTTACTACTTTTGTAAAATAACTATATTTTCAGCAGATAATCTATAATATGTACGAAAAATAATAAAAAAAAACACTCTAAAACATATATTTTCATTTTCAGCGGTAAAAAATTATTTATCGAAATCTTCAGCCAATAAGAATTGAAAATAGATTATCCAACCAATCAGCATTGGCCTTCTTCTTTTGTTCAACTTAAAACCCTCCTAGTATTGATTTTTTACTTGTAAAATAATTCAAGAGAGGGCAGCATCTTATAGGCCTTGCTCTAAGCTTTAATATGAGTATTTTTTCATCACCATAACTCAAAAATTGGCCAAGTTAGAGCGATCTAAAGGTTTCAATGCGAATTCGCACTGACCCCTATGAAAAGGTTATCATAACATTTTGACAAGATTCAATTTTGAACAAAAGTTGATTAGATGAAAATAAATATATGATTAAATTTTTGTCTATTAAGTTGATTATGTTTACATATTCAGTTCAATGAGAAATTATATAAGAAAGACAACATAATGATTTTAAAAGGAATAAGCACCAAGTGAAATATTACATGTGTGTATATATATACACCACAATTATATGAAATAATATTGAATAGTGTTGATTTAACTTATGCCATATATATATATATATATATATATATATATATATATATATATTACAAACATTCAAATGATTATATTTGATGAAAAACAATCATTCCTTTTTGAACTGTCTAATATAACTGACACCTTAGTATTTCAGAAATTATTGACATTTTGTCAAATTTAGCAATGCCATTTCTGTTCAATGTAACTTGCGGGAAGTCATAACTTTATCATAAATTTTGAGGCATTTAGTGAATTATTATGGTGCTTTTTATTTATGTTTATCTGTACTACAAATTAATTTTTTCTTGCATAAAAATCACAATCAAATTTATTAGTTTAAAAAATTCTGAAGATGTTAGTATTATAAGACATCATACAAATATCACCATATTTTGAATCTTAAAGTAGATCCACAAAACCTGATTGGTTGTTTTATAATACAAAGAAACCAAGAAAATCTATGATTTGGTAAATTATTTTTCAATAGGCATTTCAATGTGTGCTTTATTGTTTTAGAATTTCCAAAATAAAAATTGAGTTTTCAAAAATTTGTTTACATATTTAAAGTTATTTATGCAGCATACATGGATAATGGTTATTTAAAATGCAAAAACTACATGATTACAATAGATTTTATTTTAAAATATTTATTTTTAAGATAAGTCATAAAAATATAGTTATATGTATTTGAATTATTATGATATATTTGTATTTACATTAATTGTTTTTATGTGTTTTTTAGTTTTTTCCTTAATAAAGATTATAAAAAAATATAGTCAAAACATTGGAGTGTTATTTATTTATTTTATAATAGTTCATAAAATAAAACAAGGTTTATAAAGAAAAAGAGCATGAGTTTTATTTATATATTGAAATTAATAAGCTATTTTTAAAATAAAAGATTGTGTTTGTTGGTTATTAAATTAATTTATTTAAAAACATAGTTACAATAAAGTGAAACCTGTTTTATTGGCTAACAAGAATTTCTTTCATAAATGATAGTGAAAAAAATTTGTTGTGAAATTTTAATTATAATAAGTTTAATTTTGAAATTTAAGAAATACTTTAATTTTTTTACAATGTCTCAACTGGAATTCACTTTCATTATAAAAATGGAATTCAGATAAAAAATATTTAATTCAATAACTTTTACAAGTAGGCAATATTATGATCCAATATGGAAGGAACAAATATGACTGAAATTGTCACTAGGGTTTTTCAAATAAAAGTAGGAGTAGTTGGAACCATTCAGATTAAAGATTGATTATACTTTGTAGAAGTAATTTAATTAAAAATTTCTTATATTGGCTTAATGATAAAAGAATAAAGAAGAGATTTTAATCAAAGTTATTTTAAAATAATTTTGCTTTCAAATAAATATTTATATGTGAAAATAACTTAATTAAACACACTATTAATATATAATTTTATTGAATAATGTTAATTTAAATTACTTCACCTATGTAAATTTTAAATGGCAATATATTGATGAAAAATTCAACCAATCTCTACTGAACATATATTTCTATTCAGTTTATCATTATAGCAAACCAATTTGTGTTTAGACATTATTGAAATATTCACTTGAATGGAATTCAGATAAAAAATATTTAATTCAATAACTTTTACAAGTAGGCAATATTATGATCCAATATGGAAGGAACAAATATGACTGAAATTGTCACTAGGGTTTTTCAAATAAAAGTAGGAGTAGTTGGAACCATTCAGATTAAAGATTGATTATACTTTGTAGAAGTAATTTAATTAAAAATTTCTTATATTGGCTTAATGATAAAAGAATAAAGAAGAGATTTTAATCAAAGTTATTTTAAAATAATTTTGCTTTCAAATAAATATTTATATGTGAAAATAACTTAATTAAACACACTATTAATATATAATTTTATTGAATAATGTTAATTTAAATTACTTCACCTATGTAAATTTTAAATGGCAATATATTGATGAAAAATTCAACCAATCTCTACTGAACATATATTTCTATTCAGTTTATCATTATAGCAAACAAATTTGTGTTTAGACATTATTGAAATATTCACTTGGATATTAAAAGTTTAAATATAATTTTTAATGGTAGGTTAACTAAGGCCTTCTTTGTATCAGTTAGTGTCCAGGCTTCCAATTATGTTAGAAACATATATTCAGCAGATATTAGTTGACCTATTCTATTCAATACTGTGCCTGATAGATTGTAAAAATTTGTGTTGTTCAATATTGTTACATATTATATGTGGTATTTAACTAATTTATTTACATAAAATTTTTATTTGAAGACAATGTTATTTTAAAATTAATTTTATTAAACACTTTATCTTATGTATTGACATAAGGTTAATATAAAAAATATTTTAGATAAATTACCTATAAAAATGATGTCCAAATTGGATACAACAATGATATTTAAATAGAAGTTGAATTGCTATTTCTAGTGAAAAGTATCATATAGCTTTCAAGCTATTACTGATGTTGACTGTGACAGAAAAGTATATCTAGAAGAGATTAGTTGTTTTTATCTAATATTAATGGGAATGTTTTTATAGATGATATAAGTTAAATTAATATTATTCAATATATATATATATATATATATATATAATCCCAGTGCATAACACTATACTGAAATAAATATATACAAATATTAAGCATTAAATCACCCCACATGGTTAAGGAATCCAGTACTGCCCTTTGTGAACTAATATATAAAATATATTAGAGTTCATATTTCAAAACAGCCAGATCAAAATGATATATATATTGAAACAGACATGTTTCATAAATATATATATATATATATTATGTGCCCTTGTCTGTGGAGGAGGTTAGAATATATATATATATATATTGAAATCTCCTCCCCCTTTCTATTTTGAAATAGTTGGATTGAAAAGCTAATGCAGTTATAAAATCAATATTTAAACAAGAAAATATAAATTACACATTTGATTAAAAAAACGTTACCATTAAAATTCGCAATGGTCATATTAAAGTATTACTAATGTAATATTTTTTGTTTTGTTGGAGCTGAATGTTTACAAATTGCAATATTGAAATTCTATAATTAGTCATTAATTAAAAAGATAAGGTCACTTTTTTGCCTTGAGCAAAAGAAGATGTTTTTGAAACAACATGTTAGTCAGATAAAAAAAGATATTGGTAAGAAAATTGTGGTGGGAAGTAAGAGAGTATAAATAATGGAATCATGCAGTTCGCATTATTATTAGTGTGATTATTGTCATTATAATTATTATTAGAGGACTGATCATTGTCATTGCTTCACAGTGAGTCACAGTTTAAATAAAAACTGGGGAAACTAAGTTTGAAGCTGCTGTGGCCATTAATAGTTGAAGAAAACCCATAGTTATTATAAAACCACATGATGAAGCAGATTATTAACATTAAAAACTGTAGAATATTTGGCTAAGGAGAATAGCTCACTCTACTTTCCACACCATGAAGAAGCCAAGATGATAAAAGAGTGGAGACTATATAATCATCAATGAGGGACCAAGCATCAGAAGAAATTACTGGTGAATAAACTAACTGATCTGTGAAATGGGTATTGCAATGAACTGTTGTACGAGTGTTATTCAAATAAATTATTGTTAAAAAATATGTCTTGCCATTTTAATTTCATGTCATCCACATTCTAATATATGTGTTCACAGGAAACTCATGTTTCCAAGAGCTATGTTTGGCTTAACCAGTTGTAATACACTGGAATTCTAGTGGCAATGCTTGAGAAACCAAACATAATTTTTTTTAGATGTTCCAGTCTCTTTAATGCTATGCAATCTGATGAGCTGCAAATATTGTTGTAGGGGGGTGATGTCAGAATTGGGTAATAACAATGGATATCTCATTACTGCAATATGCTCATCAGAAAATAAATTGTCCATGACAGGGTAAGGAAGATGTAGTCTGGTTACATATGTCACCCTAATCCTGAGGTCAGATCTAGCTAGCTTACTCATAGGCATAAAAAGCTAGAAGGCCAAAAGAAACAGACAAAGAGGAAATATGGAAGATAATGCAAAATTACAATTCTGTAGATGTCAACAGTGCACATAGTGTGGGGATATGAAATGGAATGATAAAAGAGGAAAATTGTGAGAGCTAAATATAATGAATAGTATATAAAGAATAAAATAGACATAATAAAGAAGATGGAGTTAAATCATGGTGTGGAGGAAGAGAGAAGGTTGGTAAAGTTCAGATTTGGAGTGTAAAAAAAATCCCTCATTTTTGTGGAGAATAAAAATCTGCAATAGGAACATAGATGTTGACAAGAGGAAAAGCAAAGAAGATGGAAGAAAATAATCCAAAAGAAGACAATTAGCAATACATGGAAGGAAAGAACATAATCCAAAAGAAGACAATTAGCAATACATGGAAGGAACCTAAAAATAGAGGATGTTTCTATAATAATGCAGCTACAGAAAGTGTTCAAAGCTGAAAGTAAAAAAGAGACCAACAAAGACAAGAAGATAAAAAAAAATAGAAGAGGATAATAAAAAAGAGACCAACAAAGAGAAAACGATGATAAAAAGGAGACCAACAAAAAGACGATAATAAACAAAGAGAGGTAGATAACAAAAGAGAGAGATGATAATAAACAAAGAGAGGTAGATAACAAAAAAAAACCAACAAAGAGAGGAGGATAAAAGCAAAATGAGATCAAAAACAAATAATAGAAAAAAATCAAAGTCTAAATGAAAAGATTGAAGAACAAATAATAGAAACAAACCAAAAAATAGAGAAACAAATAATAGAAGTGACTGAAAGTCAAAATGAAAAAATAACAAAATAATGAATCAGATTACTGACCACGTATTGAGAGTTAAAGAACAGGTCATAGAAGAATTCAAACAGTCTCTGAATGATCAAGAGATCTAGATGACCCAAATTTGTGAAGGCATGGATATAAAGATAGAAAGAATCCAGGAATTCATGCAGGAGCAAGTGATAGTTTGACCACCCAAGTAAAATAACTAAAACTAAAAAGTTGCTGTATGCTACCAGAGCAACATATGCCTGACAGAAGGCAAATAAATGAAATGACAGAAACAGTCTCAAAAAAAATTCTAGAAGAAAATCATAAGAAAATTAGTCAAGCAGTGTCATTAAACAACTACATGCCAGGAATTGAAAATCAGCTCATGAAAATCTGAGCATTTGCAGGAGGCTCTAATGAAGCACCTATTGAGTATCTAAACCTATAATTAGGTGATGCAATGTCCAAGAATGCAAAACTAGCAAATGGCTTGCTGTCATCTACAGGGTGCAGCACAAACATGGTTAGGAATCCCTATTTACTCAGTCCACCAATTTCAATGATTTTAAAAGTACACCCAAGAACTACTATTGGAGTGAAGATTGTCAGGAGGGCATCAAGTATAAGGTATCACAGGCAAAAATGTCCACCTGGTGAACCTTATACCACTTTCTTCAGAAAACAAGTGGACAAGTTAAGAGCCCTGACAGAAGATATTCTGATGGATTTACAAATCATCAGGATGATCCATTATAGTTTCCCCAGTTACATGAAAAGAATGCCATTGGAAGAAATCCTCAGACCATTGAGAAGGTTGCTGAGCTGTTGCCTGTGTATGACAATTGTGGTATCTCAGCAAGAAACAGTAAACAAGAAGGGGAATCCTGGTTGCAAAGTAAAGCTGCATATAGGAGGGATGATGGACCTAGAATAAGTGGTCTTATGTATAAGAGAAAGTTACTTCCATGATATTACTGTAACCATGATGCGCTACCATGGAAAATGAAGAGGAGGAATTCAATGAATAGCATTCACAGTCCATACCAGACTGAAATAGTTAAGGGGTCTAACAGTAACTGAGCTTCAGAGAAATGAAGGTACAGAAGCAAGTTATCATGATAATGTCTAGCCTGATAAATGCCACATATAGGACAATCCAGGGTTATATAACCTAACAACATAAGGAATTATTATCAGAGAACTGATCATGATCCTCAGTCTATGAAATCAGGATGCAGCTATAGTCCTGACCAATGAAACTGAGTAAAAAGAGGTTTTTGAATGAGATGTAGTAGCCATGAATTTATGCTGTTTATGTTTATGGTGGGTGAATAATTGAGCAGGGATGCTTGAATACATTGTCTTCAATATGCTCTAAAATATATTTCTCAGCACTATACAGAACTAGGGATTGAGGTCTGAGAGTAGTCCAGTATGGGAATAGGTCTGGGCCCAAGAAAATAAGCCCTAAGACTCAAATGATGATGAGAAGGGCTGGCCCAGTATCAAAAGTATTCTCTGGATATTTCTTATAATGGCTGGTCAGGAGGGATAGTGCATAAATTTGAGGTATTTTCTTGTGAATGTTTGTGTACTGGTAGTCTGGGCTTATGCATATACCTATCATCACAGGGAGCTACAGTTTACATATTCACTTTTCCCCATCTTACCTTACCTTCTTTATCAGCACCATCTACCTGAGTAGAAACACAATTGTTAGTAATGAATTTTATAGTTGTGGAATGAAATCACATTTAAGGCAATTTTGTTCCAAAATTTAGTGGGGGATAATGAAACAGATATGTTGTTTCATATATATATATATATATATATATATATGAAACATATATATATATATATATATATATATATATATATATATATATATATATATAATTA
Source organism: Epiperipatus broadwayi (assembly GCA_028023455.1). Classification (NCBI taxonomy): domain Eukaryota; kingdom Metazoa; phylum Onychophora; class Udeonychophora; order Euonychophora; family Peripatidae; genus Epiperipatus; species Epiperipatus broadwayi. The sequence continues at coordinate 3,126,181 of JAQFVV010000085.1, read as the reverse complement.
AGAGCATGCTAATTAGCTCTAAACAAGCTTTTTTTATTTATGATAAATGCTACTACAAAAAAAGGTATTCAAATAATTTTTATCTTGGATTGTCCCCATCCCCAGACTGGTTTTGACCTATGGGTCTCTTCAGTGAGGAGTTGGGACATTAGATTCAAAAAACCAACTCAAGCAAAGCATTTATCTAAAAGTTAATTATTAGAAGATCTGAAACTTTTAGACATCTACTTGTCTTTAAAGTCAGCTCTCCAACTGAAAAGAAAAAATGGTTTTTCAGTTGGAGAGCTGACTTTAAAGACATTTCTCACCCATCTTATTGCCTGCCCTTTACTCATAACCCAATTAAATAATATTTTGACTATTTTTTATTATGCATAAACTGCAATTTACCAAACATTTTCCTTTTTCCTTTTGCATCTCTCATATAAAAACTGAGTCATACTATTTCTCCTTGAATTGCCTCCTTCATTGTCCACACAGCTGCATCTAATACATGTCTTCCTACTTCTCTTTGTGTATTTCTAATTAATGTAATACTCCTTTACTAACATATAACACATTATAACAATATGTTAACATATTGACCCTTCCTGTTAATTTCTTTATAAATCCCTTTCTTGTCTTTGCTTCATTTATCAATTTTTTCTCCTATTCATCCAAGCAGTTTCTCTGATATACTTAAGATGATTTCAAATAGTTATATCTATTCATCTCACTTAACTTTATATCCCTTAATAAAAATTCTTTGTCTTTTCTTTCCCCAGTATTCACCATTATTAATCATCATTCCTTTTGATTTTTCTTCACTAAATTTAATCCCCATCTTTTTACCCACCCATGCACATCTTCTCAGCATAACTTCCATATCTTCTCTTCTTTCTGCACAACAAAAAGACATCATCCACAAATAAAATACCTAACAATGTATCTACTTCTATGCCACCTATTAATGGTATTTCTATTTCTCTTTGTAGCCTCTCTATTGCTTTCCCCATTTCTCTCAAATACAACAAAAACAAAATAGGTGATATAGGGCATCCTTGCCTTAGTCCCACCCCATTTTTAACTGATTCTATATCCCCTAATTGATATGTATGGTAATTATTTTTATATAATTGGATTAATAATACCCACTAAAGCTTCATCCATTCCCCGATTTATTAATTTTACTCATAATCTATTTCTATTTACTCTGTCATACATCTTCTCTATATCTATAAAAACCATGTATAACTGTCTATTTGTATTCATACATATCCATAAGTTGTATAACTATAAATAAACTATCTTCTGTATTTCTATCTGATGAAGACCACCTTGCATTTCCCTACTTCCATCTATTTTGCAATCCTTCCAGTCACCATATATGAGAAAACTTTATTTAATTGTTTAACTTTCTATGAACCATACCCTCTCTTTTAAATAGCAGTCTTACTCTTGAATTAGTCCAATTACTCTGAAAATCTCTCTCCTGTGTCATCTTATTAAAACATATATATAGCTTTGAAAATGAAGGCACAGCTCCTTTGAAAAGCACTTAAGAAATAAATAAATAGAATAATAATATATATTTGAGTTTGTGAGGGGATATTACTGTAGAACATCTGATTTTATTACATATATAAATCACACAGTTCGTTGTTTAACAGTTACATTTAAAACATGATAATATTTGCCCTATGCCCTAAATTTATTACCATCTCTACTGCACATCTATCTAAATCTCTTGCCTTTCTACTTTTCAATTTCTTCCCTGCCTCATTCAGTTTATTTTCTGTAATTCTAATCTTGCCATTACTATATGCTTCCATGTTTGCTATCACTCTGTACTTCATATCTAACATCTTTTTTATATCCATTACATACCTATTTAACATTATCTCTAATTCTTCTGTAGATCTATACTCTATTTCCTCATCATCTAGTAATCCTATCTTTCTCTCCTACATTCCTTCTTTTAATGTAATTATAAAATTGTTTACTCCCACCTCTTCCACTTTTATTAATATTTTCTAACAATTTACTATTCAAGTACATTCTCTCTCTGTAATTAGCTATTTTATCTAATTTTTTTTCTGAGTACACTTTTATTAATATTCTCTAACAATTTACTATTCAAGTACATTCTCTCTCTGTAATTATCTATTTTAGCTAATTTTTTTCTGAGTACATTTCCTATTACACATTAATATCTTTTTCACTTTTGTTTTATTACCACACTTATATTCGCTGCATGCTTTTCCTCTATCTTTTATACTTAACTCTCACTTTTTTATTACTTTTATTCTTCTGAATATTCTCACCTAGCACCCTATTTGCCATCTTTTTCTATTTCACCACACTTGTCTTATACTCATCCCCAACCAATTCTTCAATGGTTTCTTCCAACTTTTATTTTATACTCTTCTAACTTATTATCATAATTCACTCTCCATCCACAATTTTCACTATTGCTTATACTTTTATTTCTATTTTCCAGCCCACTAGTAATCATTTCTATTATAAAAAAGTTATGATCATTATTACATACTCTCTCTTCATTATCAAATACTTTAATTTTCTGTACATTATTCATTCCCTCTTTCTCTACTAATAAATAATCTATTGTGTGGAATAAATATATTATTTTTTGATCATGTGTATTATCCCTCATAAATATTTTGATAAATTTCCAATGCTCAAATTCACTCTCTGACAAATAACTATTATACTCTTCCCCTTTTCTTTGAAACTCTGTATATCCTTAAGTTGGCATTTGTATATGTCACTGTTCCACTCCATTGTAGTTTGACTATTTCCAATAGCTATATACATTATTGCCATCATCTATTTTTGTCATCCTAACCTTATTTCACAGATCTTCTTGATATTTAACAATATTTAAATATTATTTTCACATAACTTTTATACCACCACCCCTTTTTTTCTATTTATACTCTGACACACTAAGTCTTCCAGAATAGGTTCTTCTTCTCTTAGATGTGTACCCACTACTTCTAATACCCCAAACTTTTCATTTTTAATTGCTTTGTTTAATTCCAGCCAATTTTTTGGTCTCTTACCACCTTGCATATCAAATACCCAATTTTAATAACTTTTTCTTTCCTGACTACTCCTTTATCAATTCTTTTGACTTTTTCTTCTCCATTACATTTATAAATAACTTTCTTACTATTAATTTTACAAACCCATTCCCTCTTCACACCTACATTTATATCTAAATCAGATACCCTTCATTTATTTTTTACATCCTGTCCATTTTTTTTTCTGACAACACTGCAACTTAAAACCTGACCCTTTTTATAAGTTTCCCAAACTATATTTTATATCAATTAAACTCCCTAAAACTTCACTTCCTTCTTTTTCTAAGTGAAATACATCCTTACTATACAACTCCCTCTTACCCCACTTCTGCTACCTCTTGGAAAATTGAGTAATTAATAGATAGTAGACAGTATTGTTTATTAAATCCTTATCCAAAGATGACCTAAATATACGCAGACAAGTTTCTGCCTTATGAGCTTTATTAGTAATTTATTTGTATTTGGATTTAATACACCTAGACTTTTTTGATCTATTCTTACTATAATGAAATATTTAACAGTGATTTAAAATAGTATTTGTTAATGATTTTATAAAATAATCTTGGTAGATTTTTTTTTTTTTAAATTATATTAGTAAGAACATTAATGTTACAAAAAAACTGAGTTGAGGATGTAGATTTTTCTTCTGGAAATAATTAAATTGCAAAAAAAAATATATACATTTTTAAATTTTTTTATTATAAGCTTAGATATGTGCTTAAGTAGAAGACTCACAATATAACCTCATTTGGAAAATACCCCCAAAAGTTTGTGCATCGTAAAATTTTCAATGAAAGATGAAGACAATGTTTAAAAAGAAAAATATTAAATTTTTGCTGATTTACTGTTGGTTTAAATAAAAACTATTACAATTTATTTAAATTTGTGGATTTATTACTTAAGACTTTGTAGAATATACAGGCAGATACTAGGTATCACCGAAATGTAGTTTACATTAATGCTACAAAACATTTAATCACTCAGCAATAGTTGAACATTAGTATTTAACTCTATAAATTAAAAGACAGCTGTAACTTAATTTCTTTTGATTTTTATCAGTGGATCATAATCTTAACCCCAGGTGATTTAATAGTATTGAGACGAGGAATGCATTAATAAAATAAAATAAAAATAATATGTAATATTTTATAAAAAACATTTTGATTTAATTTGATAAGTAATGCACTATACATTGTAACCAGTTGAGTTACATAGCACTCAATAATATGTGTATGCACAAATGTATATAAAATAAAGAAAAAGTAGAAATAAACAGACATAAATTTTTGTAGATATTTTTCTACATTTCCTGGAATAAAATAATAATAAGTAAAGAGTTAAATAACTCTCAGTTTAAAATAAAATTTTATTACAAAATGAACATTTAAAAAGATCTAATAAATATTATTATAATTCTAATTTTGAATTTAAAAACAAGCTTATATACATTATCTATGTAAAAATTTCTATTATCTATTTTGAAATTTTTTTATTTAATTAAACTGATAAAGATTCCAAGAAGTAGCTTTTAATTAAAAGAGACTTGAACAGAGTAAAAACATGTATTTAGATCACACCTTTGGTCAAATTCCAAAGAATTAAATTAATTGAAGTCTACTTTTTCCAATCACATTTTGACACAAACTTCAAGCTTGTTTTCAAAAGGATTAGACATATTGAAAACAGATACTATGTTTATATCACCTAACACAACCAAGATGTATAAAAAGACTGATAAAAATATTAGTTAGTTTTGTCTTGTAGCTTTTCTAAGAGCTGTCCAGAAGAGTCTGATTTTAATATTTTGAGCAGGTGGCCAAATTGATCAGCTGCAAAGTTTGGATAATACTTTTTTTGAAGACAGTTCTTGTCTTACTTTTTTGTGAAGCATTTAGCTAAGAGTTAGCTGCACATTTTGGTTTAAATTTTTGAGGAGCAATCGGCTAGAAGTTTTGTTGTAGTTTTCAGTATTGCTGAAGGTAGTTTTCTAGAGTTAGAGAATGAACATGAAATAATTGAAGGCAGAACAGTAGATCCAGGAGCTGCTACTATTTTCCTTCACAGGAGTTTGATTTACTTGAAGTTGGGTCTTCTGAATCAATAGCCTGAAAAAATGAGGCAAAATAACTTGTTGACCTGAAGCTTACCAAGTCCTAGTCCAAGTGGGATCAACTGCAGAACAGCCCTTACCTGAACTATACCGATAATAAACCAGAAAGCACACCAAGAGAATTTATGAGATAGGTGGATAATTAATTACATGTTTGCTGTATTAGATATGTGCATAGGAGTACAGATAGACATGTATAAAATGGTGAATGACTTTATATATAATGAAATTTTAAATAATTCATTTTAAAATGACATTTTAAAAGTGATATATATATATTGAAACAGATATTTTAAATAATTGATATAGTGAAAATGATATTTAAAATCTATATTTTTAAATTTAAAGACTTCTAGTCAATCAACAAAAATCCTTACAAAACAGATTTTGTTTATTTTCCAAAAGAATAAAAAAAGAAAACTATACCCAGCAAAGTAAAACTTACCATAAAAAAATATGTGAATGTTATAATATAATTTAATAAAGAATTTAATTCTGAAAATGTATATTTTAATAACTTTATTATTGTAATAAATTAAAATAGATAAATGTCAGCCTGCATATATGCATGCACATATGTATATGTAAATTTTAAATTTTTTATTGTATTTTATATAACAATTTCAAATATATTATGTAAATAAATTAATATATTTCACTGATATGTGCTCTAAATAAACCTAGCATAAACTATTTGTATTATTAAACATATGAATTAAAAAGTTTAACCATTAATTATTTTTATGTAACAAGTTAAATATTTTCAGCAATTACATGCACATGCATGTATGTGTGCATATATCCACCATAGTAATAACTTGAATTGTAATTTGTAAATCATAAATGTGATAATTTTTTTATTGTATGTTAATCAAAATCAGAAAGCTTATAAGTGTGTAGCCTTATTTTTATAGACCTTAATTTCAATTTTTAGTTATTGTTGTTAATAAACTTGTATTCAATTGTTAAAAATTGTTTCCATCATCTCTTGATCACAAACAGTAATAGAGCATAAATTCTGTAAGGTAGATTTGAACATGGGATGAATATATGAAAGGGGATGGTTATTTAGTGCTTTGGGCATCCAAAGATGATCAATCATCATCCTGGTTGGTGCAAAAGAGAATACTCTTTAAATTCCATGTACTACCTTTTATTTTAATTTAGTCTTATTAGAAGTTAAGTTTATAATTGTCCAGTACAAATGACCTGAGCATTGATGATGATTCGCATATTTTTGTATCTCAGAATTATTGTTTAGATTTTCTGGTTATGTATTATAATGGCTTAGCACTTTAGTGGTGCATCCAAGTTATGTTTAAATGATTGCCCAAGCTGGCAAAGGCTCAATAGTTATCCTAGTCTACAGAAGACTCATTTCCAATCCAGTCACATTTTACTTACTGATCATTCATGGTGATGAATGGGTTCTTTTGAGTGTTACTTATAATTATTTTTACTTTATAATGCTGGTTGATGGTTAATTATGCTTTTAGTTGCTCTTCTGATCACTCAATGATATCTCAGAGATTTCTATCTCATACTCTTTTTAATATATAAAATTCTTGTTAAACATTACTTTAACATTTTTAAATCATCATCATCATCAACCATTATCAGTCCACTACAGGATGGACATCTCTCCAAGTTCAAACCATCTCTGATCTGTACCTTCTCTTCACATCATCCCTGCACACTTTCTTATTTCATCCATCCATCTCACATGTGGTCTCTTTCTGGGTCTTTTACAATCTCTTGGAATCCAGTTTAAAATATCAATTGTCCATCTATTATTATCTCTTCTGGCAATATGTCCAGCTTAAATCCACTTCAGACTTTTATCTTTTTCAATAAGGTCAGTAACACCTGTTTGTTCTTTTACCCATATATTACATTTTTGATGTCTTCTTGTTCCTCCTAATATGCATCTCTCCATACTTCTTGCTCTTATATTAAGTGTCCAAGTCTTAGATCCATAAGCAAGAACTGGTAAAACACATTTATTAAAAACCTTTCTTTTCAAATACATAGGCATATTTCCTTTTAGTATCAAGTTATTTCTACCAAAAGCACTCCAACCAAGTTTCATTCTATGATTAATTTCATCCATTATGTTTCCATCTGTATTAATAATCTGACCAAAATATTTGTAACTGTTAACTTCTTCTAACTCATCATGACCAATCTTTATTTTCATATTTTGACAAAATCCATTGAACATTACTTTAATCTTTTTAACATTTATCTTTAGCCCTACTTTCCTACTTTCATCTGATAACTCCTGCAATATTTCCTGCAGCTCAAAGCATTATTTGCAAAAACAACTACATCATCTGCAAAATCTAAATGACTTAAATAATCTCCATTTACTTTCACTCATTTAGCTTCCCATTTTAATCCACAAAATACTTCTTGCAGCACTGCTGTAAAAAGTTTTGGAGATATGGAGTCACCCTGTCTTACATCCTTTTCAATGTTGATTTTCCTACTATCATTATGTAATCTAATTGTTGCTGTTGAATTTTTATAACATTTTTTAAAATATGACAATATCCTGGATTTATAACTTGAAGATCCAATTCTTTAATCACTGAAAAAATGTTTATATAATCAAATGCCTTTTCATAATACACAAATCCAAAGCATAATGGCAATTCATACTCATTTGTCCTTTCTATAACTTCTCTCAATACCTGGATATGATCTACTGTACTAAAACCACTTTTAAATGCAGCTTGTTCTCTTGGTTGGTGAAAATCCAAGATGAGATGTAATTATCTTGGTAAAATTTTTGTATAAAATTGATAAAAGGCTGATAGGTCTGTAATTTTTAATATCTTCTTTATCATCTTTTTAAATATTAATATTAATACTGCTTTCTTCCAATCATTTGGTACTTCTTTATCATTTAGTCATTTGGTATATAACTTTGCTAATTTTTTTTCTATTTCTTCACCTGCTTTTTTTAATATATCAATTATAATTCCATCATTACCTGGAGCCTTTCTTTTCTTCATAAATTTAATTGCATGTCTTACTTCTCCATTTAAAATTCTGGGCTATTCAGAAGATATAATAGATATAGGAGGTACTTTTTCTTTATTACTATATAATTCTTGATAGAAATCTTCTACCCATTTCATGATATCATCTCTCTTTTTAGTAATAGTTCCATTTTTTTCCTTATTGCAAATTTAAATTTCATATCAATATCAAAATGTTGTTTTACACTCTTGAGACTTTTATTCTCTTCTACAGCTTTCCTTGCTAATTCACACTTATATTTTTATATCACTTTCAACTTTTTTCTGCATTATTTTACAGAATTGGAGGTATTCAATCCTTTTTAATGCATCATTTTTGTATATCTTCATATTCCTTCTTTTTTAATAAATTCTCTAGTCTCAGTAGAAATTTTATTGGTCAATTTCTGCTTTTTTACCAACTATTTTTGTTGCAAGTTTTTAGAAGTGTATCAGTTATTTTCTTATGAATTTCATGAAAACGTGAATCATGTTGAAAATCTTCTAATAATTGAAACTGATTTGTAAGTTCTAATTTAAATTCATTAGAGTGTCTCTGAAGATTAGGAATATCAACTGTAAATATTGTTTTTCTTAATAATTTTGGTCTCTCTAGTTTTGTATTAACATGTATCTTACATCTTACTAATTGATGATCACTTCCTGTGTTAAAATTTTAAGAACATTACGATCTTGAAATATGTATTTTCTGTTAGTCAAAATATAATCCAATCCTGCTGTACCTTCATTTGGGTGCTTCCATGTTCATTTTCTTTTAATATTTTTCTCAAAAAAAAATATAATATAAAGTTTTTTTTCTGCAAACTCCACAAGTCTATGACCTCTCTCTTTTCTATTACCATAAACAAAATTACCTACCACACTTTCATCTCTCATTTGTTTACCAATTCTAGCATTAAAGTCTCCCATAACCATTTTAAAATGTTGTTTACTCTGACCAAAAACCTTTTGTATATTTATATAAAAATCTTCTACTTCATCACTATGAGAACTTGTTGTGGAATAAACCTGAATCATCTGCATTTGGTATTTGCTTTCCACTCTCTCCAATACACCATCATTCTCCACAATGTTGTTCTTCCACTTTTTATTTATAATGTATCCTACTCCACTTGTATTTTCCAATATTTGTGCCTTTATAGTAGAGTACATGTCCACTTTTTAAATCAATTGTCTTTTCACCTTTTCTTCTAACTTCACAAAGTTCAATAATGCCCCATTTAATATAAGAGAGTTCTTCTTTTAATTCTTACAATCTTTTTTCACTTGAAAGTGATCTGCAGTTGTAAGTACCTAAATAAAATGTTGTCATTAAATGTCAGCCTGGGTCCGCAATGAGGGGATTCTTAGCACCCTCAACCTTCAGTTACCAATGCTGCCTTTGTTGGTGACTTTACAGCCTTTTTGGAATAAGGGTCGTGATTGTATATATCTATTGGAAAAATATTTATCATTTACACATGCTTTTATTCTGCCTTATCAGGCAAGTGAGAAGAAAGACCATGATGTTTCTTGATCTTAAACTCAGGTGTAAAAAGCCAATAAATTCTCCATGCTGGCTAACGTGTGTTGGAGAATAGCCCTTCCATGTTCATGTACTATATAAATAATCACATAGTAATAACAGCTGCAATGACAAGAACATATGGGATGGACATTTAGAAATTTGCCCTGCTCAGTTCCTTTAAGACCTCCAAGAGGAATCAAAGGGTCTCCTTTCATTTAATAGAAAACTCCTTTCTGCAGCTTTTTAAATAATATCTTGCTTTAAATATCATACTTGTAAATTACTGATATTTCATTTTAAATTGTCTGGGAGTGATAATGAATTTGCCATCACCCCAGGTTCAGCATACTTAACCCCCACCTCATTCCGTGACTTTATATATGTTTTTTTCAATGTCTAATGATCTAATTAATTGGTTTATGAATAGTCTATGTTTTTACTTCATGGTACATATAATAAACAAAATTAAATGATACCAGTCAACCTTTAAGCTGTCAACAATCTCAATCTATATTCAAAGCAATGTCCTTTAATAATAAAGGTGATACCATATTTAACCCCCACCCTATCCCGTGACTTTATATATGTTTTTTTCAATGTCTAATGATTTAATTAATTGGTTTATAAATAGTCTATGGTTTTACTTCATGGTACATATAATAAACAAAATTAAATGATACCAGTCAACCTTTAAGCTGTCAACAATCTCAATCTATATTCAAGGCAATGTCCTTTAATAATAAAGGTGATACCATCTTCCTATGATCTGATATATTTTTAAAGACATTAAAGATTGAAATTTGATCAAACAAACAAATTATACTTGCAAACTCTTCATACAGTAGTATCATTTAGTATAAACTTTAGTAATTAATAGATGCGAGAGAGTGGAACCACTATATGAAGAGTTTTCTACTGTATAACAGCTTGTGTAAGTAAAAAAAATGGTGAGCATGCACTGCTATAGTGGTTTTATAAGAAACAAAACTGTGGTTGAGAATTTTTTTTTTTTTGGTATTTAGCACATTATTAATCAAATTAAATTTAAAAATGTAAAATTTTGTACATGTATATTATAGAGAATTTGAATATTCTGCATATGTCTTTTTGAGTAATTATAGGGAATTAAAACATAGATTTTCAAGCCTATTCAGCTATTCATTTTATCTTATATAACCAATACTCATGACCACATACATATGAAAAAGATAAATGATCTCCAATGGATGAATTTCATGCTGAATCATCACTCATATTATAGATCATATTTTTTTTCACATGTATGTGATCATATATATCAATTATATAAGATGAAGTGTGTAGATGAAGGAGCTTAAAAGTCTGTGTTCAAATGTTCTCTAATCTAAAAGTTCAACATATACATGATACTTAGAATCAAATAATTGTCCTTTTAAAACTATTAATATTCAAATTTAAAAATGGAGAATCAAAACAATTTTCAATATTTGAAATAGCATTTGCATCTAAAAATAGTGTAAAGGTTTTTGTGTTTATAAAGGTAATATTTTTAAAAAGCAAGTTTTAATTAAACAATAAAGAGAATTTAAGTTTCATTCTCCATTTCTTCTCCTTTCTATTTTAATTAACTGTAAATGATTTCTAGGAAATAGTCATAAAATTCAATTAAAGTGCATTCATAATTTTTGTTATTCACTCATTAGACTAGAGATTATCCAATAATAAATAATATTTTTATAGTGTAATTTCCACTACACCACTCTTAGGAAAGGTAGGGACTGCTTTCTATCCACTTTTAACACTTTGTGGAAGCATGTATTCATAAATATATGACCAAAGATATGTGAAAATTCATGATCCCATAATGCACATTTTGTGCTGAACCTGCACTCATCAGTTGGGGATC